>LOJH01028835.1:5633-16819 GCA_001685095.1 Ellobius talpinus | reverse complement strand
GAACTTCAGAAAAACCCTATTGACTACTCAGAGACTATTTGCAATTATACCAGATAATAATCTTGAAACTTAACCATCATTTTAGTTTACAGGATCCTATAGAAAGAATATCGCCCCCAAGACAGATGGAAGTAATCTTTGAAGATATGACCTTTATCCCAACAAAGTTGTCCTCACGGTTAGGGACATCATTTAGGGGTTGATTATTACTGGTGTAGGGTTGGGGGTTGGGGTGGAAATTATGTAGGCCCAGAGATCTCCTTGAAAAAAAAGGGAAAATGAATGGGATAATAGGTAGATTAGTGTGAGCTTTCTGCTTTGAGTTTGTTAAACATGTTTTCTGTGTCTTCAAAATAATATTCTCTTCTATGTTCTTATGAATTTATATTCATATTTGGTCTTTTCATATTTTCACCTGTATTTTCATAGTATTGCTCATACTTTCATTTTTAGTTTATCTTTGTCCTTGTTTAAATGTTCTGATTCTTCCACTCTGTCTTCAAGCGCTGATATTCTGTCCTTCCCTTGATCCATTTTAATAGTGAGGCTTTTCAGTTCACAATTACCTTTTGTATTTCTATTATTTCAGTTTGGTTTTTCTCAAATACTTTTACTCTTTTAATTCATGTTTCATACCCTGTATAGACTTTCTTATTTCATTCAACTATTTCTGTTCTCTTAGAGTTCAAGAATTTATTTATGTCTTCTTTAAAGTTTTTGAACATCCCTCTAAATTCTTTTGAATTCTTTAGGATTTCATGTAGTGCACTCTCACTGGAGGTGATGTCTGTGGAATTAGTCACTTCTGGGTGGTTGCTGGTTGCATTATTACACTAAAAACTTATGCATCTGAGGTTTTCTCTTGCCTGAAATTTCCCCCTTTTTTCTTTTTTGCATGTCTATGCTCCTGTGTGTGTGTGTGTGTATTTGTGTTTGTGTAGTTGATACTGAGTTGTAGACAGATTTTTCTTTGGGCTGCCAGCTCACAAAAACAACATGGAGACTTATAATTATGAAAGCTTGAACGTTTGGCCTTAGCTTAGGCTTGTTTTTCACTAGCTTTTATAACTTAAATTAACTCATTTATATTAATCTACATTCTATCATGTGGCATTACCTCTCTTCCATCTCGTATCTCCTGTTTCTTCTCCATGTCTCCCAGCATCCCTTCTTCTTCCTAGAATCTTCCCTGACCCCAGAAGTCCCATATAACCTCTTTTTAGCCATTAGATGATCGGCTTTTTATTACACCAATCACAGCAATACATTTTCACACAGTATACCAACATCTCATAACACTGAGTATCCCCCTCTATTGCTCTCTACTACTGTTTTTCTGGATGTAGTGAACTTTATTGATAGTATTTGTGAGAGCAGAGCTCCTTAGCCCTTCCCCATCTCCTGGAGGTCTAGTATTGAAACTGTGCAGAGAGATGTTCATTTGTGTTGGGTGCTGGCTTGGGACAAGGACTTCACAGCAATTGAGGATCCCTTTCTTCCCCTTATATTCTTGCTGAGCAGATGGTCAGATACTCATAAACACTAGCAGTAGGAACCTGGAAACCTTCTTATTCAGCTCTGGGATGACCCTGCACACAGATTTGGAGTATGAGCAGGATACAGGGATGGTGTTCTGGGCTCCACAACACAATTCCTATTGCCCTATAGGAGAGGCCATTCACAGTCTTCCGGGTGTTGGTGATGACATAAACTATACTCATGAGTCCAACAATGATGCCAAAGTTGCCATGGTTGACACTGGCCAAGAGAGATAAGTAGCTGTTGGTACAGGAGGTATTGCAGAACATCTTCAGTGAGTTATTGTACAACTCCCGCTGAAAAGTTTCTGCACCTCGATAAGCCTCTCTGCTGACACAGCAATCTAAATCAGACCAAATCAAACTGAATTTAAAAAAAAGCCCAGGTTTTATGGGTAAAATGCTCCTGGATGATTTTCCAGTCCCTCAGAGAGGAGACAGGAAAAAGAGACCAAAGAAAGACGTGTCTGTTGGGGGGGGCAGTTTAAATACCCTGTGGGAGTGGCCTTGAGCATCTCTAGGAGAGGGGTCATCATTTGGTGGGCTTTCTGAGATACAGCAAGGTTTAGAAAAAGGTGGGGGAGGGGGCTTGGGTGGAGCTTCCACAAGAACATTCCAGAGTCTTTGGGTAAATGGATGCCAGGGGCTGGGGTGAAGTGTCCACCAGAATACCTGGTACATGGACATCACAGACATAGGGCAATTAGAAGAAAAAGAAGAGATGGTGACCCTTTTGACTTAACTTTAAAGTGGACCCTGGCCTTCTCTATGGATGTGAAATCACCAGTAGATTCCACAACCTTTTCGGCATTAGAATTACCCCCATTTGATGTTGGAAAAGTTGGAGATAATCTCCCCACTGACAGCAAGTTTCCTTTTATCTCTCTTTCCTGTGCCATGGACCTCCTTGTGAGTAGAGTCACACCAGAATATGTAGACCGTGTGACTGAGGTCAATGAAGAGATCATTAATGTTAATAAATATCTACTTTGTTAGACTTGAAGGCAGCGCTGGTGACCAGGTGCCCAAGGCAGCCACATCCATTCACTTCAGCCTTCACCATCATGTCAGGGATGCACATGAGGAGATGCAGTTGCTCCAAGGATGGGGAGAAAAGAGCCTCTTCCTTGATTTTTTGAGACAGAGTACAAGTCCTAGGAATTCTTTTGTCTTCACCTCCCCAGTTCTGGGTACATGTGCTGCCATGCCTGGATTTTTAACATGGATTTGGGGTTCAGAATGACTGTCCTCATGACTGTCAGCAAGCGCTCCACCATCACCTCAAACCCTGGATTCATTTATTTTTAAATATTTTTAAGTCAATCTTAGTCTTTCAGATGTGATATTTTCAATATTGAAGAGGAACTAGGTTGTTGTGTTGAGATGCTGTTTCCCACTTCTATAGTGGCAGTTGGGGAGCAAGGCTCAATCCCAAGTATTTCTTGAAATTAGAATATCATCTATATACATGACTATTACAGGGTAGCTCCACAACGAAAGTACAATAATAGTCAAAAATTAACCACCCCAAAGCATCATTATTTCAGGAAATAAAGGAGTGCAGAGAGTAGCATGCACATTAATATATTAGTTGCTGTGGGTATGAGTGGAAAGGAAAAGAGGAAAAATAAAAAAACAACAAAAAAAATACCTCGGGAACTCAGAGTAAGACTAGTGACCAGTATTGACCTGATAGAGAAAAGCTTGGAAGAGGGACATACGTTTAGAAGAGGGAACACCGGTGTGAAAGGAAACTGTGGTTAGGCAGTCTGGGTAAAATGTTGTCAGAAAGGGAGAGTAATATAAAAGTACTATCAAATGGTGAAAGTTATTCCCAGCTTTCAGGAGGTAAGACAGAAAGACCCATCACCTGGTTAGCCTAGGGATTTGGGGAACGGAAATGGAAAGGGAAAGAGTAGGGAGGGAGGGGGAGGGCTGGGATGGGGGTGGGGGCAGAACAGAACAGCTTCGAGCTGGCCTGCTAAATGGCTTTGGGTTATTAATCAAAGGAAGAATAAATCTGAGGGAGTGAAGGGTACCAAATCAATTTGGCCTCATCAACACAGAAACACAAATCTCATTTCAAAGGCAGTAAGAGCTAGTTTATTCTGGAGCCAATTTTTAGTGACTACGTCCCAGGAACATGGATTTAGCCCCCCCATACCATGTTCCAATGTAGAAGTAGGTTCATGAAGTTTTTAGAGCCATAGAACAAAGGAAAGTTATAAATCAAGAAACTTTTCAAATGCATTGGTGGAAACATTGAGTAGGTAGGTAGAGCGCAGCCCTCAGATGTTATCTTAGCCCTCTGATTTGTAGAGAATAGGGTTTGTTAATACATTCCATAGGGTTTAATCTGCTTATCAGGGCTTTAGGTCCAACACAGAGGTGGGCAAGGAAGAGTCTTAGGCCAAGAAAAAGTGTAATTAGCCCCTTGACCTGCAGCGTTCCAAACTCTCCACACTCCTCGAAGTTTTAATCAGTGTATTGGCCTTTGTAGATACAGCTTCTTTCCAGGGCTCCTTTACAGCCTGTTTCTCGCTTTGCTGGAATCCTTCTCAAGTCTGAGTCTCTGGGTATTCCTTCCCTGGCTCCCAGAAGTCTGTGGTGCAGACATTCCTCTTCTCATCTCAGGGCCTCCCTCTGGGGGATCTGCCTACCACTGTGGCCTGGTCAGCAGCCAGTGCTCCACAGGTGGCTTCTCAGATGCTGGCCACACGCCTAGGTGTCTGTCAGTCTGTCAGACCAGTGGTGGCCAGGGGCCTATTCTTAAGTGGCCTTCTGTTCATTCAGTGTGGCAGTCCCTTTGGCCTGAGAATTTTATGTGACCATGGGTATACAGTACATGAAATATTTATTCAAATCAAATGCTTACTGATGACAAATCATAAAGTTATTTATATTATATATTAATTTTTTCTGTATTCTTGAGAATTTCATAGAATGAAACACAGTCATATTCACAGCTCCCTTCAGTCTTAAGTGCTATTCTTTTCTTTTCCTTTTTTTTAATTTTTTTTTAGATAATTCACTAAGTCCAGCTAGTGTTTCCAATGTATATATTGATGAGGGTCACAAGAAATTTATATTAAAGAAATTCTTTGATATGTATACAGTTTTACCTTGTATTAAAGATGGAATCAAATTTGTATGGTAATGAGCTGGATGTGTTTGGTTATTTCTATATAAAAAAATAAATCATGGCAGCATTTGGCACTGCAGGATGTAGAGTAATATCAGTGCTTTTCATAGCTGGCCTATATTTTTCACTTTGATTGTCAAGGCTGAAAAACCACACTTCACACAAACACAAAACACAAAATGGCAGAAGTATGTTTGGTGCCATTGTAGCAACTGTTGAAAATTTTTGCCCTAATCCCAAGTAAAATGTATTTGGTGTCTTTTTTGTGACAGTCTGGTCAGCAGCTCCAGCAGCATCCCAACATAATACAATCCAAAGGCAAACTAATCTCACACATGCTGCCTGTTGATGATAGGAAAGGATTAAGTACTTTGCTTTTCTGTAATTAGGCCATCATGGTTCTGAAAGTGTGGGAAACTGTATGCACAGTCAAAATACTGCTCTTCCTGACATACCATCTTCTCATGCCAAGCTGAGGGGCTTCAGGAAGAGCTCAGTGCAGCTTCGTTGCATGAGGGCATGCACAATGCAATACGGATGTGTTATATGCTCAGGAAAAGGCTCCAGTGAAGTCACGTGATACAACTGGGGCAAACATGGCCAGAAGCACCTCAGATTCATTACATATTTGGTTTTGAAGTCATTTCTGACATTACAAAATCTTTCACCATTGCCAAATTTATTGCGATCCCTACATTCAATTACACAATGCCGTATGGGGTCATGGCCCACAGTTTAAGAAGCTGGGGTCTAAGGTGCAGGTGGTTTTACCTTTGTTGTTCTCTTTTCTAGTTCTGAGATCTAACTCAGAGTCTCATCAACACTAGCTGCCACTGAGTCAAACCTCAGTTCTAGCCCATGCATTTCATGTTCCAGTTGCGGAAGCAGCGTGCCCATCTTTGCCATAAAGGGAGGTTTTCTTCTCTATTAGGCCTGTTGAGAGGGGATGGTTTCATGGGAGAAGCATGTGCTTTCCTGTCACATAATAGATCTGAGAACAGGATCAGGTAACCCATAGGTTGACCTTGAGATTATAGGTAAATTATTAATTTGAGTCCTGTTTTCTTCATCTAGAAATTAGAAATCATTGGGTCTGAAGATCTGAGGCTGCTGAAATACACTGCAAAAACTATTCGACATCAAGGCTCGAGATTCTAAACATCTAATTAATGGAACGTCTCATTTAGCTTCTTTATTTTCATATATGGAAACAGCCCAAGTGCCTTTCACAGCCAAGCCCTTGTGATATACAGCAAAGTGTGTACCAGAACTCAGCCCTTTACACAGGTGCTGGTAAGGGAATACTGGGAATGCCAAACAGGCACTGTACCACTGTGTTCCGTCTCTGCCACAACCCGCTGTTTTTCTTTTCTGCTGTGGGGAATTGAACACGGACGGGGCTCACTGGCAAGTGATCCACCACTAAGCAGCACCCCTAACTTCCCAGAGCCTGTTTAATTGTTTTTCTGCTTTTGTTTTTTTTCCTCAAATGAGATCTGTTTTGTTTTATTTTAATCCCTTACATTGGAAAACTAATTAGTTAATTAATTAATGATGTTTCAAAGTTGAACATTTTAGTACTGAAAACTGATTTCTGCAGCAGTAAAGAAATGGAGACTATTAACAAGCCTGTCGAAGGGCCATTTTAGTTAAATTGATTTAATCCACTTTTCAAAGTGACCATTCTTGAGCTGGGCCGTGGAATCCCAGGACCCAGGAGGCTGAGGCAGGAAAATGAAACGTTTCAATCCAGTATGGGTTGCGAAATGAAGTATCTCAAAAAACAAAGCAATTAAGCAATCAATCATCCATTTTGGCACAGTGAGGCCTGTCAGTCATCCCAGCACTTGGGAGGCCGAGGCAAGAGAAACCAGAGTTTCAGGCCAGCCTGGGCAACATAGCACGACGGTATCCAAAACCAAAACCAACAAAATGGGGCTAGCAAGACTGCTCGATGGTTAAGAATGCTTAACTGTTTTGCAGGGGACCTAGGTTGAGCTTGTGACGGCTCCCGTCTGTGACTCCAGTTTCAGAGGATCTGGCTGCTGGTTTCTGCCACGGCTGCAGCCTGCCTCTGCCAAAGCAGTTAAGTTCCATCATCACCTACTGCCAATGCCTTTCCACTGTCGGCTATGTGACGTGTATATCCCTTAAAGGTGTCTGCTGCAGGGTGATAGTGGCATATGCCTTTAATCCCAGCACTTGAGAGGTAGAGGCAGGGGGATCTCTGTGAGTTCAAGGCCAGCCTGGTCTAGCAAGGGAGTTCCAGGGAGTTCCAGGACAGCCAGGACTGTTACACAGAGAAACCCTGTTTCAAAAAGTTAAAAAAAAAGCAACAACAACAAAAACCTGCCTCCCAGGCACAGCTTGCTCTCTTTGCCTCTCTTCCTCCTCTTTGTCTGTCTGTCTGCTTCTCTCATGTCCCCACCCCTAACACAGCCTTTTGCTCTCCTCCCCCAATAAACCTCTTGCACAAACTCTGTTGCACGTGGCATATTTGCTTGGTGGCCTGCCTGGGCAGGGCCCACCAAAAGATACCCACTGTGCCTTTCCTTTGCATTTATCATCACACGGATGCCAGCTTCTGATCTTCCTAGGTTTCCGCAGGCCCATGTTGCACATAGACTCTCACAAGCAAACATAAGTGCACATAAAAATAAATAAATACATCTGAAAAAAAACCCTCAAAACACAAAGCATCTAGGCATGGTGGCATACACCTTTAATCCCAGTACTCAGAAGGCAAAGGCAAGTGGATCGCTATGAGTTTGAGGCCAGTATGGTCTACATAGAGTTCCAGAACTTTCAGAGCTATGTAGTAAGGCTCTATCTCAAAACAGACAAACAAAGCCACTCCTTATGCAATGTTGGGAAGCACTGTCAGTAGAATCAAAGTATGAAATTACAACCACTTAGCTTTAAGGCTTCAGATCTCCAGTGGGGTTACTTTTATTCTAGAATTGTTTGATACTGCTTTCAATAAAGGGGGAAGAGCAAAGGAGGTTGAAAAAAGCCCAGACAGAGTAAAAAGTGGCTACATCCAGGGGAAGGGCTGTGGTCCTGGCTACTTGTAGCCCTGACCCTGGGGAGACTGAAGCAGGAGGGATTCTGTGTCATTTGAATCCAGCCTCGGATGAATGCCACGACCCTGCCTCAAAACAAACTGCAGGGAACACTTTAAAGTTACTTTCCTTGTAACAAAAGGAAAAATAACTGATTGGTTAACAGGGACTTTGGTTGATCTTTCTAGAAAAAAGCAGAGGGATCTTCATAACCATTCCGTTTGAGTCTGTCCTGTAGGGAAACTTGGCTGCCTTGCAGTTCTCCCATTTTTTGATCAAATGACAACGCTGTTATGCATTTAGATTGATGTCTTCTCACAACTATTTCACTTAAGTACCCAGATTTCATCAGTGATGCTGAAAGTCATCCCACACAGCAGAGACTTTCACTTGCCTTGTAAGGACTTTACTGAAATGTACCGAGTCAGCGTGATGAAGAGGATGTTTTTACAGTCACTGGGGAGAGAGCTGAATGAATCAGAAAGCCCATTGGTATCTACCCAGCTGTTGATAGATGGGAAAGTGTCATCCCAGGAGGACAATGGGAAATCCCCTTAAAAAGTGATTTTGATTGTGGCTACAGTTTGCAATGTGCTCTACTTCTGATGGTTTGGAACCCACTTTAGTAGGCCTGAACACTCCAAAAACAAATGATTTTGACACGATGATATAAATTATGTATGAGTATCAATTGAATATTCAAGTATAATGAGTTTATGGAATGCAAGAGAATGTTTCCTTTGAGATGCTGCAATACTGCTATTGTTAGGTTCAGGGCCCAGCTGATCCCTTATAGGGTGCCTTTGTGCAGATCTGAAAGAGGCACCCCCTCTGGGTGATGCAGTCCTGTGGGTACATGACTTGGCAAGCAGAACACGGGCCGAATCTTAGCTCCCTTTTGTCCTACTGGCTGGATGCCTTTGTGCAATGCACAAACTGTGCCCCTGTAAGGGGCAGCCCCGACTGCTGTTGGAACCCTGTGCCAGCAGAAGAGATTTACAAGGCTAAAAAGTGACTGTGTTGCTTGTCCCAGAGTACATTTGAAAAATGCAGAGGTGGCAGGCCTTTTCCCTTACCCTAGCCCTCCATTCATTTGCAAGGGCTCAAGTATCAGGTTCAAATATGCCCTGAAAGTTAGCAAAGCCTTCGTGATGGAGAACCGGGTTAGAATCCTTTACCCTGAATTGGTGGACAGAACCTAAGGGTTGTGCGTGGTAGATATAAAAGGAATATGGCTTCAGTATCTGCTGTTGCCCTAGGAATTGCTGCTTCGTGGTGAAGCAACAGTGAGAAAGGAAAACAAACAAACCAACCAAGCTAGCATGGAGTTGGGGTGGGGCAAAGAAAAGAAAGTGATGGCAAAAATCATCCAAATTGGCCAGTGCTTCTGGTTCCAAGCCACAAAGGAATAGACATACATCTTCCCACGTCTCCTGGTCATTTTGTGTAAAACGGTGCTAGAGAAAAGATGAATTTGACTAAAGGAGCACCATGGTCTGGAACCCCCCCTCCCCTCCTATAAAATCTAGACGGGGTGTTAGGAAGCAGGCAGTGTAAGCATGCTAGCAGGTTCAAACACCCCTAAGAAAAGCCAGTTCTCTTTAGCTGCTGGACAAGGAACGGGGTGGCCTTGCAGACCAGCTCAGTGTGAATTGCTCTCTACTCCAGCTAACTATCGTGGCGTTAAATGTGCCCTGTCCCTAACCACAACAGCAAAGCAGAGTAAAGAACCTAAGTTCATGTTCTTGCCCAGCTGCCACAAGATTCTCTTCTCCCTACCTCACCGCATTGGATTATGGAAGACCCAGGGGGGAGTCACAAGATCCTCTTCTCCCCACCTCACCCCATGGGATTAAGGAAGACCCAGGGGGGAGTCAGGGTTTTTATAGGCCCTTGGCAGAAATGAGCCTTCTGCAACATCCCCCCCATGTTAGTACGTGGAGGGCTAGCATTGAGCATTGATTAGGTGCTGTTCCCCATGGGGTGGTATCAGAGGCGACAGGTGGAAAGCTAGTAAATCCTATTTAAATGTTCTGGTTGTTGTTGTTTCTGCCAATCTGGCACAAGCTAGAGTTGCCAGGAAGAGGAACCTCAACTGAGAAACTATCTCGTGACAGATCGTCTGTAGGCAAATCTGACTGATATTTTCTTGATTAATGAGTGATGTAGAAGGGCTCAGCCCACTGTGGGTGGTTCCACCTCTGGGCAGGTGATCCTAAGAAAGCCATGGAGAGCAACATTCCTTCATGGTCCCCCTTTCAGTTTCTGTCTCAAGTTTCTACTCTGACTCCCTTCGGTGATGGAAGATGACCTGAGTCTTGTAAGATGAAATCAAACCTTTCCTCTCCAAGTTGCTTTTGGTCATGGTGTTTTATCACAACGAGAAAATCATACTGTATATAGCAATATAGCGTACTGTACTGTACTATGCTATAATCTGGTGGCAGAGGCCTCAGGGTGGGGACTTGAATTTACCCCGCCCAGGAACAATGTGATATTCTTCTGCTCTTGTGCCTCAATGGAAGCCAAACAAGCAAAGCGTACTTCCACATCACCTGGCAATAACAACATGTCAACATCCTCCTGCACTGGTGCTAACACAGACGGCCACTAACACAGAAGAACTCAATCTCATCCAGGATCTCAGCATAACAGCAGGGTGCTCGAGATACAGCTGACGTCACTAACATCATGAGTCAGGAAAAGTCAGGCGCGGTGGTACTTCCTTGTAATCCTAGCACTTGCAAGGCTGTGGAAGAATGACCAGGAGTTTCAGGCCAGTCTGAGCTACCTAACAAGACAAAATACTGTCCCAAAACTCAAAACAAAACAAAACACTGAAACCAACTGACAACAATAGCGAAACAAAGAATCAGGGAAACAAGAAAAGACAACTAACAAAGGCCAGTTCCAAGATTATACAAAGGCTAGAATTATGTGACAAGGATTTAAGAGTTGTCATCATAAAAATGCTTTCAATAAGTAACCAAAGCCCACTTAAAGCAAATGAAAAAGTAACAATTTTAGACAGAGACAGTTGATATAAAAAGAAGCCAAACAGGGGTTAGAGAGAAGGTTCTACAATTAAGAGTATTCCTGCTCTTGTAAAGGACCCAGGCTGGGTTTCTAGCACACACACACACACACGGTGGCTCACAGCCATCTGTAACAACAGTTCCAGGGGGTCCAATGCCCCTCTGTCTTTGGAGGGCACGGGTCATGCACATGGTCACATGGTGCACATACATACATACATGAAGGTAAAGCATTCAGACATATAAAATAAAAAATCAAAAAGTTTAAAAATCAAAAAAAAATAGAGCCAGATGATACTGCTGCATGCCTTTAATTTCAGCACTCAGGAGGCAGGGAGATCTCTGAATTCAAGGCCAGCCTGGTCTACAGAGTGAGTTCCAGGACAGCCGGAGCTGTTACACAGAGAAA
>LOJH01028834.1:5656-17618 GCA_001685095.1 Ellobius talpinus | reverse complement strand
TAATCTAGTAACTAAATAATGAATCACTTGATTAAATACATGTTTCATTTAAATTGTGTCTTTATAAAAGCAATCTAGTTTATATAAAATGTATCACATTTTTAGAGTTGCGTCTTTTCTAATTATAAAACTACCTACTCATCACACAACATAAAAAATTATAGTATCATTAACTAGAAATAACCTCAGATGAAATTTCTTTTTTCTTTTTTGCAGTTTTTTTAATGTCTCTGAAAAAGTGACATAAGCTTATTTTAACTCACCTCATTGTTAGTGTATTCTACTGGCTAGTTAATTAATTAATTTTCTGCATCTGGATGTTATGCCTGTGCATCACTTCTGTGCCTGGTGCTGTGCAGGCCAGAAGCAGTTCTCAGATCCCCTGGAAATGGACTGATAAACCATTGTAAGTCACCCTGTGGGCGCTGAGAATTGAACCTAGATCCTCTGGAAGAGCAGTCAGTGATCTTAAGCCATGAACCATTTTTCCATCCCCACAATGCTGTTTCAATATGGACTTAAGGAGATCTTTAAAGACACCATAACACTGTACCTGATAGAACTGTCACAGCTTTTTACTTTGGACTTTTTCAAGAGACACGGAATGAATGTTTTGCTATTGCTGCATTTCTGATAAGTTTTAAAGTAGGAATCAATTGCATGCTCAAACGATATGAGTTGTTTACATTGGCAAGTGTGTATATAACTTTACCCTGGCAATGCATGAGGGTCTGTATCTTACCATGCCCTCATACATTTAAGGATTCACTTCTTAGCCAGGCGGTGGTGGCGCATGCCTTTAATGCCTTTAATCTCAGCACTTGGGAGGCAGAGGCAGGTGGGTCTTTATGAGTTCGAACCAGCCTTGTCTCCTAGAGCTAGTTCCAGGAGACAGGCTCCAAAGATACAGAGAAACCCTGTCTTGAAAAACAAAACAAAAGAAAAAAAAAGAAAGAAAGAAAAAGAAGAATGAAGAAAGAAAGAGAAAGAAGAAAGAAATTCGTTTCTTGGTTTTGTCTTGGCCTAATCTTGGCCAAGATGTTACATATCTCAGTGTTTTCATATGCATCATCTTATTGTTAGTGGGAGGGACTTGTGGACATATTTATGAGTTAATTTTGATATATTCCCTTTTAAGGTCCTTGGCTACTTTTTCTGTCTTTTTTGTTGATGTTTTTAGGAGACAAATCTCTACATACTGTAATATTTGTTGCAAGGATTGTCCTCTTGTGTTCTTGGCTTCTCTGTTTGCTCATGCCATCATGGAGAGATAGGCATTTTATAATAAGCTCAGCCACTTCCTCCTATCTGAGTTTTCCAGTTCCTTTGAGCTTACAAAGTTTTTCTATCCTGAGATCAGTGAAACAGTGAAATATTTATGTATATTTTCTTGTGTTTTTTTAATGATAGTTCTTTTTTTCTTTACTTTTAACCAGCCTATGATCACCAACAGGTTCATAGTACTTTGTAGGCATGTTTTAAAAATTCACTTTCTCATCTCAGCAGCCCTTTGAAGGTGGGAGAGAATACTATTCCCCAGGTTACAAATGAAGAGGCCATGGTGCAACATAAAGACAGACAGAAGGGTTTGAGAAGTGTGGCCATATTTTTGCAATCTGAAAATAATAATACTCTTTACTAAACATCTAAGCCGTACTTTATCGTTATGACTTTGCAGCTACAAATATTCGTTGTATAAAAATGATACTGAAATATAGGAGGAATGACGTGACCAGAGGTGTCCCATCCAGTATAGTGCTATGCCACTATATTAAATGTTTGATATCTAGTAATTACCTCACAATGCAGTTTACGGTGCTCTAAGTCCTTGGGAAAGATAAGCTCTACACCGTATTTCCTAAGTAGCCAGACCTTCCTTAGAGGCCGAAGACTGTTCTTTGGCCTTGATGAAGAGCTCAGAAGCCACGGGCATATCAGTAAATCATTTTTCTGTGGCCCCAGGGAGGAAGAGGTAGAGTAACTCAGAAACAGTCCATTTGCTATGTTTCTGGTGCTACCGGGAGACAGGCACATGCACGCTTTATGGGGCTGAATAAAAGCCGGGGACCACGTGAAAGGAAGAGCAGGACTGAAGGGGAGAGGAACTCTCAGTCATAGCTGTGGTGGTATCGCATGTGGATGGACGAAGGCCAATTTACCAACCTAGGTTCTCTGTTGGCTTTGTCACAGTACCAACCAGAATGACCTTTATCAGGTTTTAGGAATGAAATCAATAAAAATAACTGCTCAAATAACACTGTATTTCACCTAACCTTCAGGTGGTATTTACTCTTAATTCTTAACTGTTTACTCATTTTTTTATTAGTAAAAAACATTTTTTTTAGTTGCTCAGATTGACGACTTCCTGAAATGTTCTTTTAGCCAAACTAAACGAAAATTGCACAGCATTAAAGACTTTCCTGTCTGACGTGACTTTGAACATGAAGGGGTTTTGAAAGTGAGATCTGCTACTCATCGCCTGTAGGGTGGAGACGCTGGTGATTTCCCCTTTTCCTTAAGTCAGCTTCAGTTGAAGCACGCAGGCTCAGTCCACTGTGACCACCCTTACAGTGCGCATGCAGTGCCCCAATCCTACCCCACCGATCCTTAGCATTGCCTCAGCTGTGAGGCTATATAACTCGGCATGAAGAGCGTCCTCCTGCAAGACTCAATCTTTGCATCGGTGACTTCTTTAAAATGCTCGTATCGCATGCCTTGAAATACTGTCTTAGTACTTGACAAATGTTATTTGGCTTTCTTTCTTGATGGCAGGTGTCAAAGTTTGAACCTGAGAGTCCCGTGCAAGCTCGGCAAATGCTCCGCCACTGACCTGTGCCCTCAGCTAGGCAAGTGGCATTTTAGTATTCATTGGTGACTTCATGAGGCAGATGCTGTCGGTAACTTCATTGTGCCGCTGATGGGTTGTGATCCTTTTAGGGTGTTCACTCTAGATCAGTTACCGACTGGTGGAAACAAGTTTCTAACCCAAGTCGTCTGACTTGAGTCTATGCTTTAAACCAATGTCCCTAGAGCCCCCAGGGTCCCAGATACCCTCTTAGGGGACCTATAAGGTCTTTTCCTCTTCCAGCTGTGGTATCTGTATGAAACCATCAGGTCACAAGATTGTTACAATCAGTTGGATGCATTTAAAGGCCAAAGGAAGTGAGCAGTTGTCTCGCTCATGCATTGGTCTGAGAGATGGTACAAAGTACCATTCTTGTTTCTTTATTTTGTTTTGGAAAAATGTACTTACCATAAAATACTATTCATGTGACTATGATGCAGTTTTATGAATAAATGAAGGAATCCTTTAGAATACTTTCCTTAGTTTTCGTTTTTATCAAAAGTGTAGTCACATGAGTCTGAGCTGTTGGCACAGGGCAGGTGGGTACAGAGAACAATATGTTTACGGATGACTTCGCCCTGTGTGTGCTGACCCCTGGGGTGCCTCTAATCTTTTTTCTATGTGTTAGTTTTGCCTTATTCTCTCACTAATTTGCTCTAATTTTCACTTAAAAAGAGAAGTGAACCATAGTGTGTATAAGTTTCTGTGTTAACAGGAGCCGTCTTCTCCAGCCTGTCCCAACACAAGCCTTAGTCCCTAAGGGCAAAGGTGCCTTTGGCCTCTGAGAAGCAGGATTTAGGGTATAAGAGTGTAAACTTCATGCCTGGTTCCTAGATGTGAATCCTAGTTTATCCCTTGGCCAGGAGTAAGCTCCAGGAGCTATGTACTGACTCTCCTTCAATTACCTTCTGCTTCTCGTGGGGGAGATCACCCTCTGGGACTTGTTATGAACATCATGTGAACTATTGCATGCAAAATGTGTACCTTGTTCCTCTTGCACGGTAGGCTTAATACTAGCTCCGTTCCTTGGGATCTGTGCCATTTATGAGACCTGTAGAGGACTCTGCTGGGATTTTTCTGCTGCTTAAGGTTTTTTCTTCTTCATAAACATTTTGTTAATTAAAGCCCAGCCTTTCCTTTCTAGCTTGTTTCCTTTGCAGAGGCAGAGCTATGAAAGTGGCCCCTGTCTGTTGTATACATTTAGTTCGCTTGGGATGGGTTTGCTCAGAATTTGTTTGTCTTCTGGTAAATTCATAAGCACCAACATTAATGCTGCCAGCCCTCCCCCCTCTGCTAAATTCCCTCAACTGTGTGCATTCACATCCCGTAAATGTATAGATTTTCCTTCTTCCTTCTCTTTGCTATGCCAAGGGTCACTGTTTATGCTCTGTGCCAGAGATAGGCAAGATTTGTTGTCTGTGCCTGGGGTTTTCAACCTCCTTGACAGCTACTACCCACAATACCTTTCTCTCTAAAGCTTTGTTCTTCCTCTCCTGCTAGGATCAGATTACCTTTGCTTGGGTCCTGTTTCCCCAACAGCCTCACTCTCTCCTGCAGGCTGAAGGTATCCCTCCCAGCACCACTCTATTCCTCTGAAGCACCCAGCATGCTCTTGTCTGCCCTTCTCCCTGTCATTCTCTGTAGCAGTTCACAGCTCCCCCTGGGGACTTGGGAACCAGCTGTATTGGACCCAGAATGCTCACTCACATGCTCGTCTGTCAGTTGAAGGCTGGTCTTCCCTCTGGGAACTGCTCAGCAGGAGACATCCACGTCAGTGTAGACCGCAAAGGAAGAGCCCTTTGTGTCCACAGGTACTCTGAGCACTTTTGAATGTTCATCTGAGTCCTTTCCTGCAAATCTCATTTCTTCCCTTCACGGGCTTCTACTTGCTTTATTAAAACAGGAGTTAAATGTTTTGTGATAAAGACTGGAGGATTTTGATTAGAAAAGGACTCTCACCCTGTTAGTTCTTAGCTATAAAACATTTGCCTTTGGAAAAATATGCATATGTGTCTGCATATAAATATATGCATATGGAAATTATTTTCATAATTAAATACTATGAATTTTGTTTACATGGATTAATCCTTCTGCCATAGTTTGAGCTACCTTACAAGCGTACAGTATGATAGATTTATTTTGACTGTTAGTGAGAAAATGTAGCAGGGTGAAAATATCTGGCATGGTCTAAATGCAGTCTGGGGATACAATGTTTCAAATAAAAGTAACTGAAACTCACAGTGAGGTTGAAAGACCCCATTTTGGCATAACTTGTTACTACTCAAAGACCTTTACCCCTTTGAGCATCCCTGCTGCTTCTTCTTAGACACATAGGTGTCCCTTTGTGTCACAGCAACCAGTGGTAGCCAGTTGAACACATCCATGTGCTTCTCTCCAAAACAGCTCATTGTGCATCCTCAGAGTAAAGGTGCCTCCTCCCATTTACAACTTCATCCTATTCACTGCATCCAGGAAAGTCCCCACGGCTGGGAACAGAGCCTTGCAACAACATACTCAAACACTTTTTGCAGTTCCTAGGTTTTGTCTCTAGCACCAGGGGAAAAGAAAGTCTGCATCAGGTCAGTCACAGCATCATAGTTCCATGCTCAAATTTCTTTACTTGGCTTCTAGCCTCCAGGTCACAAGATTCAGTTAAGGTCCATAACTTGCATCTGGTTGTTAATTCTTTTAACATCTTTTAATCCACAATATTTTACTATCTATTTTGGTTCTTCATAAAATTAAATCATGTGTAATTTCCACGGTAGCAGCTCCATGCCATACTTCACTTGAGTGATTCATCTGGTTGTTTTCCTGGGATTCCACTTAGGACAGAGAATGGGTGTCTTTGTCTATATACCTCTGTGCCGTATCAGAGTACACCTTGTCAGGCTGTTGGACTCAGTCCTAGCACTGCTAAGCTTGACTGCTTGGCTAATGATGACTGCTAGATTGCCCCACTGTAAAAGACAGGCCAAAAGTGTTTTAATCTGGCATGTATTTCATATTGTACTCCATTCATTATTTGTACCGATAATAATAATAAAAAAACCCAAAGCTGAAGATTGATCAGTTGCAGATTCTTTGTGTAGATCAATCTTAAAAACAGAGTTGGGTGACTTTTCAGTAATGTACACATTGCCATGATAGAGGCAGAAACAAGTTTGTTCAGATGAGAGGGCAGTTGGGCTGACTGGCATGTGGAGAAATGAGAGTCTGGTTTTGGTTGGATGATTTTTAGCCAGATTGAATCTATTTCTCTTTGGTTGACTTTGAGCAACAATCGAGTGTTGCTAGTAGCTGGCTATAGACAGCACCGTTTGTCAAGGCCTCAGTCCACCTCTGGGTAGTTCTTGAAACCATGGTTCCAAGAGAGTTAATATTTACCTTTTTGCAAGTTCAGCTCTCGGGTTACTATCTTTTCTCCCAATGATGCTCCCCAACAGTTTAGTTTAGCATTTATTCATGATACTTGCCTGAGTAGTTATAGTAGGGAGTTTACAAGATACTGGCTTTTCCATCCCATCATCCTTTGAACATATATTTCTTTGTTCTTCTGATACTGGCTTTTCCATTTCATTGTTCTTTGAACACTTGTTTCATGGTTCTTGTAACATAGACACACACACACACACCTGTTTTAACTCTGTCTCTTGTCTCTCATCTAGTTGACTCAAATCGTATTCAATTCTGGGTATGATAATCTATTGCTGTTTTGCCGTTTTGATTATGCTCAACTGCAGCAGGTGCCCCTTCATGCAAATGTATATGAGCTTTTCACATGATGGCTCTCTTAGTGGAGTACTTTCCTATTTCCTAGCACACCGCATCTCAACTTCATTTTGTACTTTCTCAATTCTCCAGCTGCAAGTAGCTTTTTCAAAGAACCCTGGGTCATAGCTGCTCATCTTGTAAAAAAGATTAGAATGCATGTATGACTGCATACAGTTTGCAAAAGATTAGGATGCATGTACAACTGCATACAATTTGCAAAAGATTAGGATGCATGTATGACTGCATTCAGTTTGCATCTTGAATTGATACTGACTCATTGTAACCTGGCATCATCTGGGCACCTCCTCACCTACACCTACTCCATGCTTTCTTGTTGCTCATATTTACCAGACAATCCCACAACACATGGTAAACAACATTAGAATTTTAATGCCAGAATCTTAAACTTTTGGTCAATGAAGAATGGTTTGGATTGAAGTTATCTTTAATGTTAGATGGTTCTGTAGTTGTATTTTGATTGTCTGGAAAAACACAGAGTAAACTTTGTACAGTGTGAAGACAGTGGTGACCGCATCTGCATAGCTCAGCGTTGATGACATGCCATGGTCATTACAGCTAAGCATTCATCAAAGGCAGGCTTTCTAGGTCATCTGTCACTTGCAAATAGCAAATATAGCAATGGCATTACATTTCATGTATATTCTAAGGGTTAGATGAGTTCTATAAGCAAATGTTAGTGGGCTTTTTATAAATCGCACATGAAATATGATAGTAGGAAACAGAAGAGTGAATGCATTAAGATCTCAAATGTGGATTTAGACTAATACAGGAGGGAATCCAAATGTAACCATTTGTTACCTGTTTGGCTCCTGGCAATTGTGTTGCCGTATCTGAGCATCAGCTTCTATGTCTGTCAGAGTAATGAGCAGAAAAGGCCTGCAAATCAGGTCATGGGATTCCTAGAGAAAGCTGAACAGAAGCAGGCCTCAGAAATAATGGTGATCACTGGAGGGTTTTAGTATCTTAGCTGCGGATTCTGCCACGGAAATGATGCCTCTCCAGCCATGCGTGTGCCTGTGTCACGAGTAACCACGGGAGTCCGGTTCCCAGGGCAGACCATCTGTTCTGTCAGTCCTGGCTCTCTTGCCTGGGCCAGGAGAGGTGTTTGTTTTGTCAGATTATCAGATCCATTACTGCTGGCGAAGGAGTGGGTACCAAAGACTTGAGGTGGGAGTGTGTTAGTGAACTCAACGGATCCTCTTTGCGATGGGTCTAGGGAGATTGTCACTTGTTTATGGTTGCATGTGTGTGTGTGCGAACATACGTGTGTGTGGGGGGGGGTCAGAGGACAACATTTTGAAGCCAGTTCCCACTTTCCACCATATGAGTCCCAAAGATTGAATTCTGGTCTTCAGCTGGTCTTCAGATCTGAACTCAGTTCTTCTTACTATCTTCTTACTCTCACGGCAAGCAGCCTTCCCACCGAGGTAACCTCTCAACCCCCCAGGTTTCTGTTTTATGTATTCTGTCTTGTTTTGTCTTGGTTGAATTACAACTCTTATCCAAACAAATGGGGAAGATATCTTTGGCAAATCTGTAGGGCTCAGAAGGTCTGCAAACCTTCAGGGGTGATGGCAGGGGCAGAACCAGGCTATCTGTGCCCAGGTTGCCTTTGTTCCTCCTGGAGGTGTCCATTTGCTACACGGCCCTTTAATATCCATCTTAAACTCAAAGATCAAAATTTGTGTTTTCATCCCATTAAACACATTGCAGTTGTCCCCTTTTATCAGACTTAGGAAAATAATTGGAAGCTAAATAACAACTAAATTCAATTTCCATAATTAGGTTTTACTGCAGGACAAAGCGGCTGCCCAGCCATGTCACCAACAGGAAACCACTACAGCCTTCCAGAAATTACTTTTTAAAATTAATTTTCTTAGCGTGTTTTAATTTGTAAGAATTCTCCTTATTTGTTTGGTTTATTTCTTTCTCCCTGGCCCTTGGGTTTGCGGCTCAGCTCAGTGCCATCTGGAAAACCCTGATGCTCCCCGAGACTCCTCAGATCAATCTATTACACCTTGGCATCCCTTCGTTAGCTGTGTTCTGTAATTGTGTGATAATTAGCAGATGACTGGGGTATGAAACACAAGGAAGACCTTGAGGTGGGTGGCTGCGCACCTCTGCTCAACCAGAAACTGGAGAGTAGACTTGGTGTGGGTGGCTGCGAAGGGGCTTGCATGGCAGGTACGCTAACAGACTGAGAAGGCACAGCATCGTTTATTTATTTATTTTGTTATTTATGACACGAGTTGTTTATCTGTGTGGTAAAACTAGCCTTATTTTATGATGTAATCCATAAAAGCCACATAAAATGGGAATTATTTCCCCCTTCTTCCAAATGAGTACTACATGCCTGGCTTATGAATAAAATGAACCAAAGTTTAGCACTGTTAATTTTTCTAGTTGCAAAAACATAAAGAAAGCAAAAAAGACTCTTAATCCTATTGCCAAGAGGGAAAAGTGTTAATCATTTAAAATGTTTGGTTTTATTGCCTGGTCCAGGGTGAAATCCCATATATGATGTGCTGTTAATCCCATTTCTGACAGCACAGCAACATCTCCTTTCCATCCCAGAGTGCTCTTAGGGTTTATTGTCAGTGGTTCGATAACTGCCTGCTGCTTTTCCTTCCCAGTTACTTCACCTGGCTCTGACTGTTCTCTTTCTGGTTTTGGCTGTTTCATGCCACACTACAGCATTTGCACACTCATTGGGAAAGTGTCTGATGGTTGGGCACACATACAGTGATGCCCTGCAGAACACATGGTCACCCCTACATGGAAATGGTCTGAATGAATTGGCGTCTATTTGATCGTGCGCAAATTATTGAACAGTTTTTGTAACGCTTGTCGCCCCATTTTTAGTTGAGAGGAAGTCGATCAAATAAGTCATTTATGCAGAGTCTCATCTAAGGGAACGTTAGAGCTAACTCCCTAATTTTCTTTACATGAAGCCATTCCAGTACATATTTAATTTTGTTTGTTATTTTCAGAGACATGTCATTTTTCTTGTATAATTGAACATTATGTAACATCTGAATAGAAATAACTTGACTTAAAAATAACTTAATTAAAAAAATTGCCTTAGTGGATGTCTAAGTTGTGACTATATTTTTAACAGACGTATCATGTAAGTCATCAATTTGAATCTTATAAATATTGACCTCTGCCATTAACATAAGGTTATTTTCAGCCGTTTTCACAGTACTTAGTCACTGGATTGCACTCAGAGTCTAGTTGTTGGTCTACCACAATACTTGCTATACAGTAGAAATTCATCAAGAAATTGATAAAATGATACCTGTTAATGGAGCATGACATTCCTGGAGAAAATGGGAAAATGGGGTGAGGTATTGGAAAATAAGACACATGCTCTGCTTCCAGAACTTTGTAGAATTCTCACAGGGTTCAGACTTAATGCATGAGAAAAGTAACCAGGTCAGGGTGTTTGATTAAGTGGCAAATAAGGAGATGAGAGAGTGATTTGAGTCACCGTTGCCATGGGAAGGGACATGCACGCTATGCAGTGTGTGGTCCTCTGGACAACTCCGGAGAGAAACAGGCTGCATTGGTGTTCAGTTCCTTGTTGACCACAAGGTGGCCCAGACCCTTTTCTTCTGAGATTAGGGAGAAGCATGGACTTTGGGGCAGCTTCTGGGTCTGTAGTAATCAACCGGGGCTGTGTGCTAATCCCCGAGAAGGCTGTCAGTAATTCTCTCTGCTCTTCCTGGCTTCTAAGAACTGATATTGCAATCACAGGAAGAACAGGTCTATTGAGGGCACCACCTACTATCTTTTTTTTCCTACCTGTATTGCTGTTGGGTTCAAAGAAAGTCATTTTTCACATCACTGAGATCTAGAACAGCATGATGGCTTCTTTCTCTGAAATCTTATGTCTACTCATTGAACTGTCAATCATACATGGTCATAACTTTTGTTTGCATGTTTGTTTGCATGCCCCTTAGCTAAGAAGCTCGTCATTCACAAAATGCTACATTTCAAGTGTTTGTTTTTAATATTTCAGTCCTACATGCATTGCCTGTACATATGTTGTTCCTAAGAGTGATGGCGGAAAACATACACTAAGCAAACATACATTATTACTTTATTACTTTTCTAAGTGAGGGAAGTGTGATTGCAGAAGTATGTAGCTTCGTGGCATTTCTTCTTTGTGTGAATATTAGAAAATTTTGGCTTAATGTAACAGATTTCCAGAGGGCTGAAAAATCGCCGAGGTATTGGCTAAAATGTCAGATAGGCAGAGCCTACTTTCTCAGTGATAGGATTCTGACTTGGAAGAATGAGGAATTAGATTTTCAAACAAAGCAAAGCCCTCCCTATAACGTGTTATACACATATAGGAACCAGTTTAGGAAGGCAATGTCCCAGACAGTGGGTATCTACAGAAA
Organism: Ellobius talpinus; assembly: GCA_001685095.1. NCBI lineage: Eukaryota > Metazoa > Chordata > Mammalia > Rodentia > Cricetidae > Ellobius > Ellobius talpinus. The sequence continues at coordinate 6,572 of LOJH01028834.1, read as the reverse complement.
GAAGACACACCAGTTGGTCATGATTGAGAAACCTTGTGAAAGTGTTTGTTAGTTTGTACCTTTTAATTTCAAAGAAAAAAAACAAATCTATAGAAGTATTATACGATGTTATTGCAATTCCACATAGCTGCTACAGGAATTACTGTTTAACTTTTGTGTGTGTGTGTGTGTGTATGTACCAATTGTCCATATAGGATAATTAATAGCTGCCTACAAGATGTTATCAACAAACATTCAGTATGTATTGGAGTCGAACCAATCAGGTGTTTTTAAGCCATCCTTGTAAAGGGCGACAAGGAATGTTTTCTTGCGGCTCAGCTTATTTTCCAGAATGGCTTGTTCTTAGAAGTATGAGTCAGGCTTTAATCACTAATTTTACAAGTTTCCCTGTAAGTACTTCAGACTCAAAGAACCTATTTTGCTTCGAGTCAGCTCAACAAATTGGAATGTTACCTATTATCTGCCAAGCCTGTGTTACTTGATAGGAATGATGCTTCAAAAAGAAGCCAGTATTTAGACAGTGTTTACTGGAGATCAGATACTGTTAACACTTGTATAGTCAGCCGGTTGACCCAGTGAATGGCACCAATCAGCCACTGTTAGCTTTGCTGGAGGATTTCAATTCACCCAAATCTTACAAAATTCCATTAAGTTTCTGTCCCCATCTAACAAATAAGGGACTTGGCTGAGAGAAGTGACCTTCTTCATCTAAGGTAGATTCAGGATCTAACCTAAACAGCCTGTCCTGGGTATCTTTATTTCTTTTTTCATTAATTAAATTATCATTATATCATTCCTCCCCTTCCTCCTCCCATCCCTCCCATACCAGGTCCTACTCCCTCCAAAATTTATGGCTTCCTCTTCTTTAATCATTGTTGTTTTACACACACACACACACACACACACACACACACAC
>LOJH01028833.1:0-16710 GCA_001685095.1 Ellobius talpinus | reverse complement strand
TCCTGGGTGAGTCTGCTTCTTTTTGTTCTAGAGCTTTCAGGTGTGTTGTTAAGTTACTACTGTGAGCTTTCTCCACTTTCTTTATGTAGGCACTTAGGGCTAAGAACTTTCCTCTTAGCACTGCTTTCATAGTATCCCATAGGTTTGGGTACATTGTGCCTTCATTTTCATTGAATTTTAGGCAGTCTTTAATTTATGTATTTCTTTCTTGACCCAGGGGTGATTCAATTGAGCATTGTTCAATTTCCATGAGTTTGTAGGCTTTCTGCATTGGTGCAATGGGTGTGGTTAGCAGGATGACGTATGGTCCCCTCTATCTGGGTTCCAGTGACTCCAGATGGTGTCTCTTAACGTAGACCCAGTCCCTCAGTCAGAACCTGATGGGTTCAACGAGAACACCGGATTCATAGAGGGCCCTGAGCTTGGGCCAGACTTCCTTGTGTGCCCACTGGACCTCTCGCATAGCATCAAGGAGGTTTGGTCATCCAATTCTGCCAGCAATTATGCCTGGAGATTGGGAATGATGGGAGGTGGTGTGACAAACATGATGTTGAACGGGGTAAGCTCCCTATGGTGGGAAATTCCTGACCCTATACAGGGCAAAGGGTAGGAGAACCACCCAGTCTGTGCCAGTTTCCAAGGTCAATTTAGTTAGGGTCTCATTTAGCATTCTGTTCATCCTTTCTACCTTTCCTGAACTCTGGGGTCTGTATGCACAAATGTAACTTCCAGTCACTCCCCAGAAATGGGGCTAAACTCTGACTTACTTGGAACACAAACACTGTCTGACTCTATTGTGGTTGGAAAGCCATACCTGGTCAGGATGTCTTCAAGTAACTTCTTCGCTGCCACCTGTGCCATTTCCTATTTGATGGGGAAAACCTCTGTCCACCATTAAAAAGTATCTACAAATACTAGCAAATACCTGTAACCATACTTGCCAGGTGAAGAGGACCTGCAAAAGCTGCTGACAATCATCCCAAGTGTGTTGGTGGATGAAAAGAGGTGTCTCAAAGAGGCTAATCAGTTCCTTAGGGTTTTCTGAGAAGGGTGCATTTTCGGTTCTCCAACTGTAAAAATTTCTAGTAGCAAAGGGCCAATAGTGATGTGGCTGATTCCTATCTTGGTCTGGGGGTCCCACCACCCTGTGGGGACAGATCATGGTCCCCAGCTCAGGCTGTGGCTGTGGATCCAGAGGGGTGGTCTCCCCTCTAAAGCAGCTGGGACTGGTGGAGGAGGGGCCAGCTGAATTGTCAGTGGAGCTGACTGTGGAATAACTGCACCAGGGTCAGGGGTGTAGGGAGGAGGGGGGAAAATCTCCTCTGGGTTGCTTCCTGGAGGATTTCCAGATTGGGAGCCAAAGGGGCTTGGCAGGTGGGTCTTCTTCAGCAACAGCCAAGACCTTAACCTGCCTGGGCAAGAATGGTTTAATCCAGGAAGGGGGGTGGTCTTCTACCAGGTTTCTTCAGGCAACTATGTAGGTCACTTGGTTGGGGTACCCCATCCATGGCCTGAAGACAATTTCCTCTACTGCTCCTATGAGGTTCAGGTCAAATGTTAATCTTGGAGGACCAGCCAACATTGAAAGTTGGCCATTCCGACCTGCAAAAGTGACAAGTGTAGACTTTTTAATCAGGACTGAGAAGTTGTGAGCATTGTCATCCTTGTAATGAATGAATCAAGAGTAAGTCTAGGGGAGAAGTAATCTATCCCATAGTGTCCATCACAGTCAGGAACACAAGTACAGACAAACTCAGACACCATAGGAGACTGAGGGCACAGGAAAAAAGTTTGCCCTAATGAGACTGAAAGCAAAGTGACAAACAGGAAGACGGCTTGTAGTCACTCCATGGGAGTGACCCACTTTTGCGCCCAAACACTGTCCAAACCTGGGCCTCTCCTTCCCCAGTTAAACAGATGTAGGGCTCTCTGTCCCCACTACTGGGGTCAGGAGCATCTTCCAGCCCCCTGTGATCATGGGTTTTCTAGCACGTCTGCTCTGATTGCTGTTGATCACAATTACTGATTCGGTGTGCCACAAGAAGCGAAAGTAAGGAAAGTGAGTGCAGACAGATAAAGAACAAAGACTTACCAGCTGGGTTGTGGGGCTCCTGGACAATGTACCAAACTGTCGTCAAGCTCTTTGTTCTAGAAACTAGAGTTCTCCTCTACAGTGTTTATAAACTTTTGTGAAAAGTAGATTTTTAAAGAAAAGTATGGGGTTTAGAGAGATGGCTCAAAGTTAAGAGCTCTGTTGCTGTCACACAGGATCTGGGCTCAATTCCTAGCACTCACACAGTGGCTTTTAACTGTGACTGCAGTTCCAGGGTGTCTGGTGCCCTCTTCTGACCTCTGGAGGGCATCAGTCACACACATGGTACATTGATATACATGGAGGCAAAACACTCATACACATAAAACAAAACAAATAAATAAAATCTAAAAAAGCATTACAGAACAAATGGCCTTGTAGACAGGATTACAGATGTCTTTGTTTTCAGGCTAAAAGAGCAGAACCTTGTGAAAGATCTGAGACCTCGGGACCTCCTGGAGAGTAGTAGTGACAGTGACGAGAAGGTCCACCTAGCCAAGCCCTCCTCATTATCCAAGCGGAAACTTGAGCTCGAGGTAGAGACGGTGGAGAAAAAGAAGAAAGGTCGCCCTCGGAAGGATTCTCGTCTCCTGCCCATGTCTCTCTCTGTCCAGGTGAGGCCTATGAACTGTGTTGCCTACCCCACCCTGCCTCCTTGGGAGGCCCTTGCATGGGTATCTTGTTAGTGTGGGATGCTTAGACATTCATTGTATCTTGTAGGCCATGTTCCTTCAGACCTGCCTGCCACTCATCTAGACCTTGAGCAGGCCTGTTTAAACGTTTCCTGGGAGACAAAAAAAGAAATGTCTGTTTACTTCAGATAGGTGCCAACAGATCAAAGAAATAATTCCATCCAAGTCCAGCTGGGGTTACTTAAAGAGCATGGACAAGGAGTATAGGTGATTCAGAAGCAGTGATGCGGTTGAGAAGTCCCACCCTAGCATAGGTGACACGTATGTAAGCTGTATTACTGGAGTCCTGTCTTCAGTCTAGTTTTTGCCTCTTACTCTAACCCATTCCTTAAGATCATGTGCAGCCTAGTGGTGGGAGGGTGTGGTATCTGGAACATCAGGTGAGGGTCTAGTAACACCCTTCCCCAACTTCATTGAAGGAATGGTAACAGCTCCATTACTGGTACTGTAGACCCAGCTATCACTGTATTGTTTTGCTTATTTCATTGCCATGACGTGGGGCCAACATATTCTGTAGGTCACCACAGCAGTCTCTGCTCCATGATGGCGAGATGGTACTCAGAGGAAATAGCTACACCACAACTGGTCCCCCGATGTCAGCCCCCTCATCTGTCAGGTGGGGATCCTTGTAGCATTCCCTTGTGCTTTCTGTCTTCCAGAGTAGGTGGACATGCCTTGGGAGCAGGCCCAGCCTCACTTTAGGTCCTTACTTCTGGGAGACTTACTTTCCCTAATGCTACCCCTGTAGTGTTGAGGTGGGGCTCAGGGATATTTCTGGCTCTTTTAGTCTCCAGCTGCCCTGTCTGCAGAGAAGGAGGCCATGTGTCTGTCTGCACCAGCACTTGCACTGAAGCTGCCAATTCCAGGCCCACAGAGAGCGTTCACCCTCCAGGTGAGGACCTGCCCCACCACTACTTCACAAGCACACACAGTCTCTCTCCTCTAATATAAGCCCTATCTTGTCACACCTTGGGGACTACTCTAGTAGCTCTCCATCCCCTTCTAGAGTGATACTAGCTGACTAGGGTGGGCTGCTAGCGTCCTATCCCTACCCTTATGCCTCTTCCTCTCTCTAGTTTTGCTTTTAAGTCTCAACTGCCAGGGCTGCCCTTACCATCAAATCTGGACACCAACTCCTTCAAGTCCTGATTTGCATCTCTTTTGAGGAGCCTTTTGCGTCTCTTCCATCACTCTCGACAGCTTCAGGGCACATGGGTTTGTGGTTTGTTTAGTCTCACTGTCCTGAATTGCTTCTGAGTACCACATGGAACCCTCCTTGTTTCTGGTGTCAGTAAAGAGAATTCAGTTCCTTGCTTATGAGCACCTCCTTTCCAGTTCACCTACTTGTATGGCCGGCCATTCATGTAAACCTGTCAGCTGTTTTGCCTTGGTTTCCATATAGAAACCCAGTTTAGATATATATCAGATCTACAGATATGTATAAGGCTGAACCCAGGCATTAATTAAACTAGATCATGATGTGTGTTATGTAATATTGTAATATTGTATAGGCAAGTTAATATGGAGAGCGTATTGGGGTTATCAAATATTGTAGTCTTTGGTAATCCTTCAAATTGTAGGCTTACTCCCAAATTCATTTCTGTGTGACTGTAGTCTTTACAGTATATTCTTGGGCAAGTTATACCCCTGTGAGATAACGTGGTAACTTTCTTTCCCTGTCCCTCCTTATCCTAGTCCCTCATCCCCTTAGTCCCAGGTTACTCTCTTTGGTGGCCAGTCAGCTAGTTGGATTCTTTGTTGTCTTTGTCCTGCCTCAGAGCTCTGGTTGCCGTACAGTCCCTGAGTGCCCCACATGTCCAGGCCCACTGTTAACTGAAAAGACATGTGTTTGTTTTCCTTCATCTAGGTGAGCTCTGACCCCTCCATGTACCTCGAGGTGGAAAATGAAGCGACTGCTGTTGGGGGGATAAGACTGAGTCGCTTGAAGTGCAACCGAGAAGGGAAAGAGTGGGAGACGGTGCTCACCAGCCGTGTCCTCACTGCTGCTGGCAGCTGGTAAGGGCAGTAATGGACAGCATTGGCACAGTTATAGAATGTGACCCATGAGAAGAGGATGGCTCCTATAGAGACTTCCACTGGGCCTTTTGAACATACTAATTCTCCATCTCATACCTATAGAACCCAAAGCTGACAGTGTTAGTGTCTTCCACTTCATACTCTCACAAGGCAGGCTCTGAGCCTGGGGTTTATTACCTTGTCTAGTAAGACCCTATCTGAGGTCTGTCTGCCTCTCCTGGCCTGAACAGGCAGTTTTCCCTGGGCCCTGGATTTTCATCCAAGGTCCTGAGGGTGTGGTAGACTGATGGTGCTGCAAGTCCTGGCTCTGCTGGCTGGAACCTGTACTGCACTGGAGGAGGGATTGTCTTAGTTCATTGCTGTCACCCAGTGCCTTTTACAGCAGCACAAGAGTCCCATCCTTCTTGTCTCACTCTGAGAAGATGACCAGCTCTTTCTAAGGTGTATACCAGGCTCTATTGTTTACAAATGTCTGTTTTCACAAGTTTGAATACAAGAAAACTTTGAACAGTACCCAGTAGCAGGGAGGGAGCTCTCTTTATGATGTGGTTATGTTCTGTCTGATCAGCTCTCATGATGAGGACCCAGTCAAGACTGTGTAGCAGATGCTTCTACTAGGACTTTACAACAGTAATCACTCAGAAAACCATTTCAATTAGATCCTTGGTTGTCTGTCTTGAGGTCATGTGTGAATGCTGCCACCTAGCTGTAGGTCTTAAGATTCCCTTGAACAAGTGAGTTTCAAGTATTAGGTTAGGAAGGATCCCAGAGTTCTGTTCTTGGGGTTTTCCTTTAGCATGAACTCACTGAGTTCTACGTCCTGGCTTCTTGTGTGTTTGGTACTGCTGTGGGCAACAATTGTATGTCTCTGGTCCCAAGGCAACTGGCATGTCCCAGCAGGGGCCTAAGGATGTCAGCACAGACTTTTCTGTAGCAATAGCTGCAGGAACTGGGCCTTCTGTGTAGTCTTAACATGCAGGTTCACAAAGATCCCTGCCAGTGCTGCAGCCTATGTCACAGCTTCATTGCTGGGAGCTGGCTAAAATAAGGCCCCAATGATGAGAGATGATCAGACAGCACCTAGTCACATCATAAAGAGAACTCCCTCCTTGCTATTGTTCAAAGGTTTCTTGTATTCATACTTTGAAAACAGACAGTTGTAAATAAACATGTCTTGCTTGCCTTCCCTCCTTAAAATACAGTAACATCTCATTGTGGAAGAGTGGGTGTATTCATACGCTGGGTTAAATCATCCATACTGATGTCTAACCCATGTGCCCTGGCTCGTTGGGTTAGACATAATGAAGGTAGCTCCAAATATTTTGCTAGGATGTGAGCTATAGTAACCCCTGAACCAATGACCTAACCTTAGAAGCCATACTTGGGTGGCAGAGGCCTCCTTGAGGACCACATCTCCATCAGGGCTGCTGCTGTGAAACACTCCTTGCTCATAGAGTGACACACCTCTCATGTCCTTGTCCTGACAGCCCAGACTCTGTAGCAGCTGGTACTAGTAAGCCCACCTTCCTCCAGCCTGTCCCCAGGTCCTTGTCTGGACTCCCCTGGCTAGTTGTAGCCAGGAGACTGTCACCTGAGTACTCTGGTCTTATCTGAAGAATTAGACACATTTTTGGGGTGACCATCAGGTACAGTAGCTGTGTGAAGCATCTCACCCCTTGGTCAGTATCAGTATTAGTAGCTTTTTAGGTGAAGAGGGGAAAACAGAAGTCCCTTTGTAAGAGCCCAACCAGGCTGCCTGCCCAGTTGTCCTGCCCTAGTCCTTACATAGCACTTTCTTTGTCATTCCAATAGCAGCACCCGCTCAGTGCAAATATATTAGGTCCACTGGGCCTTGGTAGAAGGAAGACTCTGCATCATTCACCTGGCCCCTGTGATGCCTTCCTCTCCTCTTCCCTTGCAGTGATGTGGTATGTGTTGCCTGTGAAAAGAGGATGCTGTCGGTGTTCTCTACCTGTGGTCGCCGTCTTCTCCCTCCCATCCTTCTTCCATCTCCAATCTCTACTTTGCACTGCACGGGCCCTTACGTCATGGCACTCACTGCTGCAGCCACACTGTCTGTCTGGTGAGAGGCAGGCACAGTCTGGGGCCTCCAGGCTATGCAGGGGTCTGGTGGGGAAAGCAAGAGAGAAAGTGGCCAGTGGGCTCAAGAGTAGTTAGCGGTGTTCTCTGGTAATGAAGTGTCTTTTTAGCAGAGGTGGCTACACTCCTATTTCTCTCAGGATGGGCGTGGGTCTTGGGAGTGGTCCAATGGCTCTATGAAGCTTCCCTTAGATTTGGAATCTATGCGGGGATGAGAGTATTGAGCAGCAAAGACAATCTGATACCTTTGACTTGGGTGTAAACTGTTCCCTGTCTCTTTAGGGATGTTCACAGGCAGGTGGTTGTGGTAAAAGAAGAGTCTCTACACTCCATCTTGTCAGGTAATCCCTATGGTGGGCACTCCTCTTCCCCTGGGGGCAGAGTCCCAGGTCTGATGCAGATGTGGCCTGTGGCCTCTTAGTCCATGTAGAGAGCCAGACTTAGGGCCCAACCTGAGACTTTAGTGAGACAGGGCTAAACTTATGTAGTAGGGAGACATGCTTTTGGGGCAGAAGATTAAATGGGTCCCTAAAATGGGTGACACAGATCCTGGTGGTTATCAGAATGGCTTGGCTAAAGCATCAAGGATCAGTATATAGATTATATATGAGCAGTCCAGAGGCTTAGTGTTGGGATTGTGGGAGCCAGGGCTCCCATTAGTGAATATGCATTCATGCTTACTGATTAGAACTTAATCATGTGGTATCCTCCAGGAAGTGATATGACGGTGTCACAGATCTTGCTAACACAGCATGGAATCCCAGTGATGAACTTGTCTGATGGGAAAGCATACTGCTTTAATCCATCACTCTCCACATGGTAAGAAGGTGCCCCTCTGTCCTATTCCCTGGGAGCGTATCTACACTGCATACCAGGGCATAGGCCCTGGGTCCTAGTAGTTAGTCCTGGTTGGCTTTACTTCTTTTGAACTTTCACCGACACCCGTATATGCACTACTATTCCTGTAGGATATTGTGAATCTGGGCTTTCCTCCCTTCAGAGTCTACGTAAGGGCACACTGGCCTTCTCTATTATTTCCTGGAGGCAGTTTTATCAGAATAGATACTGAAAAATGTTTGTGGCTCTTGTTAGACTGGTCTCCTTTACCATCAACAACCTGGGGATATCAACTCCATGGTTGCCTTATTAATAGCTTTGTGGGCTTAACTAGATCAAATGATCTTTGAGACTTACTGAGAAAGTCAGGCTACTGTGATTTCTATATTTCCTTTGACTAGTTTGGAATTTGGAGCCACTTTCTGTATTTGTAAAATCTCTATACATTAGAGATTTAAAAAAATGTGTGTATATGTCCATGTGTGCATGTGTGTTATGTGTATTTGCATGTGTAGGGGTGGATATGTATATAGGTGTATGCACATATGTGCATGTGAAGGCCAGAAAGTTGATGTCTGATGTCTTTCTCTATTGTTCTCCACCTTCTTTACTGAGGCAGGGACTCTCATTGAACCAGAGTGCTTCCTTCTAGATCCTTTTTCTGTTTATTTGTCTTTGTATATATCTCTATTTTGTTTGTTTATTTTTCGAGACAGGGTTTCTCTGTGTAGCTTTGACTGTCTTGGAACTTGCTCTGCAGACCAGGCTGATCTTGAACTCACAGAGATCTGCCTGCCCTGCTTCCTGAGTTCTGAGATTAAAGGCGTACACCACCATCACCAGGCCTAGCTCCTTTTCTGTCAAGAGTAGCCACACTGAGATTTCAATTTTCAGTTAAAAAACCAAACCCAAATCTCTGCTACGCCCTTTCTCAATTTGCAACTACTTGTGTATTATATGTGATTATTGTCGTGATGCAAAAAAGCTGATCATTTAAGAATAGGCAAGCCAGGCATGGTGGTATAGGCATGTAGCACTGGTATTTGCTTAGGAAGGTGAGACAGGAGGATCCCAAGTTTGACTTTTCAAAAATTCAGAAGAAGGAAAAGACATACCACCTGTTTGTTTTGGCCCTGAGAAAGTGGGAGAACCACCTTATCAGAAGAGTCAGAGGGACAGAGAAGCTGGAGGCCTGGCATTGCCTAGCAGATGGAGCAGGGCCAGATCGTACAGGGCCATGGGTAGCTACAGCATTGTGTGAGCCAGGCATTTAGAATACATTTCATACAGGAGTCCATTAGACATCAAGAACCAAGACTGTGTAGTTAAAATGTTAAGTGAGACTCCTCTCATCAGCCTTGCCTTAAAATAAGCATTTATTAGACTCATGACTAGAAACCCTGCCAGTAATGGGCACCTGTCTTGGAGGACTATGACTCTCAGTCTCCATTGGTGAACTGTCAGTGTGGTGGGCAGGTCTTGCTCCGCTCCCCTGTTCTTTTTGTCTTCTTGTTTTCTTGACATTTGCTCCTTTCTTTGCTTTCTCAGGAACCTGGTTTCTGACAAGCAAGATTCACTGGCCCAGTGTGCAGACTTCAGGAACAGCCTGCCATCCCAGGATGCCATGCTGTGTTCAGGACCGTTAGCCATAATTCAGGGCCGTACCTCCAAGTATGTGAGCTGAGAATCTTGACCACTGCAACAGTGCTGTACTGGGAGGGAACTGGGTCTGGTCACTGATTTTGTCCTGTGTCCTAATTACTGTTCATTTAGTGCAGAATAAGTTTTTTTTTATTTTTACCTATGTCAGGTATGTGTCAGGAATGGCCCCATCACTTTAAAAGCTCAGGTGACAGTCTATAAGGGTCCTAAGGGGCATAGATACCCATCTGGTACAGGGTTTGGGAATGGGTAGACCTGTAATTTTGGGGACCCAAACAGCAGGTACTGGACAGGTTGCTTCTGGAATTTCATGCTGCCTAACTTGTGATGAGGGGTAGGGAGGTTGGTAGGAATCGGCACCTGTTAATAGATTGGCTAGCTGATGAATGGGAGGCCTTGGATAGTTTATTTGCCCTCTCTCCACCCTTCCATCTTCTCTCTGGTACACCAGGACACATGGGAACAGCCTCCTGATACCCATGTAGTACACCCTGTCTTATTGTGCCTGCCTTGCTGGTCTCTGCAGCTCTGGAAGGCAAGCTGCCCGGCTCTTCTCTGTGCCTCATGTGGTACAGCAAGAGACTACATTGGCCTACCTAGAGAACCAGGTTGCTGCGGCACTTACCCTGCAGTCAAGCCATGAGTACCGCCACTGGCTCCTCCTCTATGCTCGGTACCTTGTCAATGAAGGTAAGGTCATTCCATAGAAGGTTGTCTATTAACAGTATTTTTCTCCCTTCTGTGAGCCTCTTATGCTAGAAGATCCTACATGCCCCCTAGTGTCTTTCCTGGGCCCTCCAGGCCATACCCACCCCACCATGGTTCTCAGAGTGCCTGCACCTTCAGCAGCATCCCCCACAGAGAGCAACTTGTGTTGGAAAAGGACAGTGCAGTGACCTCTAGCCACCTCTCATCCCTTGGTGGGCAATTCCTATCCTGTCTTATCAGCTTTCCTCTCCCTGGCTTCCAGTGTGTAGCACAGACTGACTCCTCCAAAGCTCTCCTGTGACTCACACAGTCCAGCTCTGCTGCTTCCAGAGCTCCTCCACAGCTTTACCGTCCTTTCCTTTGTCCGTTGTAGGAATATAGCAGAGTCATTGTATCAAGGGAAAACATTGGAGTTGCTTTTCATTGTATCTAAGGTAAACATCAGGATGAATAGTTCTTTTCTAGAAGTGCTTTGACCTTGAAGAAATCTTGGTGGAAATAAGTGATTGTTCTCTGTGATTTATAGAGTTGTTTTTCTGAAGCAGTTTCACAGCCATTGCATGACTAGTCACAAGACGCTTCTGGAACACCTGGAGCTCTTGAATTATTGGGTACTGCAAACAGTACACTTTTAAGTACTAAAGTGGCAGGGTGTGATGCTTTTCTTGAGAAAATCATGTAGATTAGACAGGGACTTTGGTATGAGGAACTTGTTTACCCACACAAACAGCAGTGTAACCATCAGTAAATATGTCTTTGAATGACTGTTCAAGGTTCATTTCATTAAAGGGTGGACCTTCCTGTTGCCACTCAGGCCTAAAATCCGTCGTGGAGTGACCTTTTTCTTTGATCATGTCACACAGCATAGAGTACTCAGCATTAGTCCTTCATCACCTTGTCCATTTTGTTACGATTTAAAGAAAAGAAATCTAAGTATCTAAAAGACAAAAATGTACCAGTTGTCTGCAAATGTAACTTGTAGAGTTAGTATCTCATGCTTATCTGATTCAGTTTGAAGGTGTATGTTTGTTAGTAAACCTTATAGTCACAGTAGACATTACTGTTGAGCCTACCTTCCTCTCTGACTCTTCCTGTGCTTAGTATGTGGTCACTGGCCTTCCTAAATATGTTGACCTCCCAGGTCTTTACCTGGGTTATGTCAGCCACATGTTAGGTCATGTACCCTGCTCCTGAGAAATGGTTTGCTCCTTCCAGGGTGTTGAGAGCAGAACTCACTCTTATATATCATGGAGGCTCTGCCTCCTCTGGGATCTTCACTTGTTGGAGAGTACACGAGGACACAATCTTTCCTCTTGTTTTCTTGGCTGTGAGAAGAGGAACTGTCTGTAAACCGTGTGAGACACTATTTACTTCTCGAATTCCTCAGATTCTAGCTTCATCCTTTTCATTCTCTTCAGTCCCTATGGCTTCAGCTGTCTAAGCACTGCCTAAAGCTCTGCCTCTTTCTGGTAGCACCACCCTCACTGTGGTTGCCTATGACCCTTGATGTCGCCATGTTCAGTTGTCATTGTGAAGTCGGCTTCCTAATTCACTCCCTCCCTTTTGAAGTTGCTTCCTAATTGTGATCTCTTCACACCATTGCTAAGTGGCTCCTGTTAACTCATTCCCCTTCACCAGTTCCCATGTTCCCCACAACTTTTCATCACTGAGCTACCTGTGTCTTACTTCTTTGGGCCCAGGAGACAGTGAGGGTGCTGCCTGTCTTGTCCAAGGGCTGATGAATGAGTAAGAAACTACTATTCATGGTTCTCTAGGCCCCAAACAACAAGAGACAGACATGTTTTGCTCATAGTAGGAAATATAATATTTTTTCATTCATTCTGGTGTGTATAACAACTTAGCATATTCTTGATTTTCATTTCCTTTAATAATGTGTTCTTTTTGTTGTTTTGTTTTTCTGTGTTTAGGGTTTGAATACCGACTCCGAGAAATATGCAAGGATTTGCTGGGTCCAGTTCACTGCTCCACTGGAAGCCAGTGGGAGTCAACAGTAGTGGTAGGTGCTTCTTTCATTCTTGCCACAAGAGGTATACTGCATTTCACGAAGGTAAAATTTTGAAAATAAGACAGAATGTTTTGAGAGTTCTTCCCATCAGGCATCCAGCTACTTACTTTAGCCACAGTATCAGTAGGATACTGGCATACTGACACTGCACATCTGGGCAGGAATTCAGTAGGTGCTAATCACTCCTGTGCTGAGGGAAGTGACCTACCAGCACTCTTGGTGTGGTAATAATGAAGGATCATGTCAGGCCTGGTGGCACATGCCCTTGATCCCAGTAGTTGAGAGACAGAGGCACACAGATCTCTGTGAGTTCAAGGCCAGCCTGGTTTACAGAGTTCAGGCCAGAACAGCTATGACTACATAGTGAGACCTACTTTTAAAAAAAATCATGTCCTGTCTTTGTGAGGACCAATGTCTCTAGTAAGGGAGCACACATAAGAGGGAAGGTTAACAAGCTACACTGAGACTGAATTGACCCAGAGGAGTGGCAAGAATGTAGAGAAGGACATTGTAGATAAAACCCATGGATGAGGAGAAGTATCCTGTAGACCTGGACCAAACATTTGGTGGAGGTAATGAGGAAGACAGTAAAGGCTTGCTGCCCACATGAGGTACATTGGCAGTCACACAGGAAGCGAGAAGGTGGTGTGGAATGATGGGGAGACCCATGTAGAAAGTAGCCCTTTAGGCTCTCCCAAAGACCCAGGAGTCAATAAGAAGTTGTATTAGTGTGATGGCCATGGAAGGGGCAAGGAGACAAATTCTGTATGTATTTAGTAGTACATGAGTTGTGTGGAAGGAAAGGGATAATGAAATTTTCACCTTCATAGTTTTTGGCCTGATAAATGTGGATGAGAATGCCATTAAGTGAGTTGGAAAAGGAACCAATGGTCAAAGATAGGAGAAGCTAAGGAGCCAAGAGTTAGCTCACAGCTAGCACCTGCTCTGACCAGGTACATTTTGGCATGATACAGCCTCAGTGTACAAGGCTGACCTAGTTCTCTTCTTGTAGAGAGGGACAGACTTACATGTACAATATCTTGGGTGTTAGAAACAAAAAAGATAAATGGATAAATGGATATGAAGCTATTTTGTCCTGAGTGATCTAAAAGGCCTAACTTCCTGAGTAGAGGAAACCAGAAAGTCATGCACATGTTTGACAGAAAGATGTCCAGGCAGAGGGAAGAGCAGGTGCAAAGGTCCTAAGATCGTACGGAGTACTTAAGAGTGTTAAGGAACAGCTATGCAGAGTGCCAATCAGAAGGCCGAAAGGAAATGAGATGGCAAAGCTTGAAATGTTAGTCATCACAGGCTTTTAAGATGTTGCTATGTACAGTGACTGATTCTGTATTCTATTTGTTACTTTCATTGCACTACTTTCAGTTGGGTAATGAAATTCTGGGTTCAGAATCTTCCTCCTTAATGGCCCTGTTGATGTTTTTCTTTAGACTTTAGCATTGAGTGCTGTTGCTAGAAGATCTGGTATAATCTGATTTACATGGTTTTGCTTTTGGGATCCTGCCTTGAGGTTTTGTTTTTTTTTGTACAAAAGTATACATGGTTGTATAAAGATTTATTGGTTGGTTTTTATCACCAGTAGAAAAGTAACTAACACAGTGGCTATTATGATGGGATTGCTTCTCTGTATGTTATTGGTATGATGTCTATGTGTTAATTTTCTATCCTACCACTTTGTTGAAAGAATTTATCAGGTCTAAGATGTTTCGGGTGGAGTCTTTGGAATTTTCTTTTGGCTGCTAACCAGCTCCCAAATAAAGACATAGAAACTTACTATTAATTATGAATACTTTACTTTATCTTAGGCTTGTCCCACTAGCTCTTTTAACTTATTTTAACCTGTTTCTATTTATCTACATTTTGCCTTGGGGCTTTTGTCTTTCTTTCATTCTGTATGTCCTACTTTGCTGATTTCTCCATGTCTGTCTGGTGCCTGGCATCTCCCTGACATCTCTTTTTCTTCTTTCTTCCCCCTTGAGCTTAAATTTCTCCTCCTCTTTACTTTCCCTGCCCAGAAGGCCTACCTATACATCCTTCCTCACTATTGGTCAGTCAGCTTTTTTTTTTAGACCAATAAGATGACTTAGGTAAGCAAGGTAAAACAACAACACATCTTTACATAGTTAAACAAATATTCTGCCACAGTCTGTTGAAGTCAGGCTTTCTTTTCTGTTACCAGCCCAAATAATGCCTCCCTGGCGTCTCCTAGGTGCCTAGATTCATTTCCAGTTCCTGTCTTTCCTTGGAAGTTCCTCTTGTCTTTCCTGTCTAGCTTTTGTCTGTTCAGCTTTTTATTACACCAATCACAGTAACATATTCATATAATGTACAAATAGTTCACAATAGTCTCTTATGTATAGAATCATGTCATATGCAATAAGGATACTTTGACAGCTTGTCCTATTTGTATCCCTTTTATTTCCTTCTCTTGACTTGTTGGTCTAGATAAGACTTCAGGTACTATGTTGAGTAACAGTGAAGAGAGTAGACACTCTTGTTCTTGATCACACTAGGAATTTTTTGAGGCAAAATCATGTAAGGAATTGCACAACATCCTTAGCCATCAGGGAAATGCAAATCAAAACAACTCTGATATACCATCTTATACTTGTAAGAATGGGTAAGATCAAAAACACTAATAACACCTTATTCTGGAGAGGATGTGGAGTAAGGGGAACACTTCTCCATTGTTGGTGAGAGTGCAAACTTGTTCAGCCACTCTGGAAATCAGTATGGTGGTTTCTCAGAAAATTGGGAAACAACCTACCTCAAGACCAAGCAATACCACCTTGGTCATATACCCAAAGGATGCACACTCATACCACAAGCATATTTGTTCAACTTATGTTTATAGAAGCATTATTCATAATAGCCAGAACCTGGAAAAAATTAGATAAAGAAAATGTGGTACATTTATACAATAGAGTACTACTCAGCAGTAAAAAAAAACAATGATGTTGAAAAAATAGTTGGAACTAAATAAAAATCGTTCTGAGGTAACCTAGACCCAGAAATACAAACCCTGCCTTTTATTACCTGTTTTAAGTTTGACCTTGAAAACATACACAGGGAACTGAATAAGGCCCATTCCTGTAACTTACCATATCAGCACTTTAAAGATGACTAACTTATATTTTTCAACAGTCTACAATAAGTTAGTAGCTTTAACAAGACTAGAACTCCAAACTCTGTAAAGAAACCGAATTAGTCATTTTGAAGGTAAACACAGAACAAGTTTATATCTAGCTGTTAATGCTGTCTCCTGCAAAGGCAAAGAACAGGCCCAAAAGTGAAATGGGAAGAGGAGGGAGTCTAAGAGCTAGCATTGCCCTAGGGCAAACCAAGACTAAGGTCTATCTTTTTGCTGCTCTATAGAACCCATCTTGGCAGGTGTGTACTAAGCTGACTTGGGAAAACTGCCATAGGCCCTTACATTTTTCCCCCTTCACAAGTACCGATGACAGGAATCAGTCATGGATCCCGTCTGCCCAGGGAGTCAAGGGGGTGATGCTGGAACCTTAATACCATCAGTTGAACAGTATTGGCCTGTCCTGAACAAAAGCCTTCAAGTCTGTTGATAAGAAGCAAGAGCGTTAGAGCTGGAAGCAAAGTTTTAACCAAGGGGACCAATTGAGCAAGTTTTCATCCAGCTTCTCTGTGAGTGTTTTTTTTATTAACAAGGCCATTAAATTTTTAATTACTCCAGAGTGACTGACACAAAAACAACATTGTTTTACCAGAAGAGGGGGCCTAAACCTCTTAGTATTAATACAACCTCAGTTTTTCTTTCTCTTTTTTTCTTTTTCTTTTCTTTTTTTCCCCTTGCCATAAAAGGCCACTCAGAGTGGCCTCTGGTCTCTCTGGCTTCTGAGTCACCCTGACCGGATCCAGCCAGGGGTCAAGGGACACCTTACCACAGGTCCCTGCAGTGTTCACGCCTATTTGCACCCCGCCAATAGGGGGAGACATTCCATTATAGGCCTTATGGTGTTTCGCAGGTTTTCACAGTTTCACATAGTAAGTAGTCATTGCTCTATTAGCTTATTAGAACTATACCATGGGGGGAGAAATCAGAAACATTTTTTATATCTTAAGTTATTTTTTTTAGACCCTCAAGCTTATGAACTTTTATATCCTCAGACCTTAAGACAGAAAGAAATCAGAGAAACATCATCCTTTGCAATAGCCACAAATAAAATAAAATACCTTGGGGGTAACTCTAACCAAAGTGTAAGTGAAAGACCTCCTCCCCTCCCCCTGCCTGAGACAGGGTTTCTCTGTAGCCTTGGCAGTCCTGGAACTTGCTCTGTAGACTAGGCTGGCCTTGAACTTACAGTGATCTGCCACTGAGCTAGGGATTAAAGGCGCCACAGTCTGGCTGAAAGACCTGTATTTTAAGAACTATTTTTTCCTGTTACTTTTTTTTTATGGATTTTTATTGAGCTCTGTATTTTTCTCTGCTCCTCTCCCTGCCTCTCCCCACCCCTTAAACCCTCCCCCAAGGTCCCCATGCTCCAAATTTACTCAGGAGATCTTGT
>LOJH01028832.1:0-12923 GCA_001685095.1 Ellobius talpinus | reverse complement strand
GAGAGAGAGATGTACATCTGCATCTGGGTACTGGTAGCCTGGTTTTAAACTCCTCTCTTTCTCCCCCCCCATCTCTAGTGTGTCGGGATGTGTGTGTGTGTCTGAGTCTGGGTACAATCATGCCACGGCATGAATGTAGAGACCAGAGAAGTTGTGAGTTATTTCTTCATTCCATTCCATGGTGACAGTCTTCCCTTATTCACAGCACAATTAATAAAATTCCAGAGACATAAATTAGGGTTCAACCTGAAGGTTAGAAATGCAAAACAGCCAGGTACTGGCTCTTACCTCTACCTCAGTCCAAAATGGAGATCCTGTCTTCAGGAATCTTAGAATGAGACTGAGGCTGAGAGCTGTCTCCTCCTGTTTTGTAATCCTCTCTAGTTTTGGGATTAAGGGTGTGCACTGCTACCACCTGGTTTCTATGGCTAGTGTGGCTACTGGGATTAAAGGTGTGTGTCGTTGTGGCTACCGGGATTAAAGGTGTGTCATTGCTGCTTGGTCTGTAAGGCTGGCCAGTGTGGTTGTTTTACTTTACTGATCCTCAGGCAAGTTTTATTTATTAAAATACAAATGAAACGCCACTACAGTTGTTTCTGATGATGTACTGTGTACTTCAGGCTAAGCCCTCTCCCCTGACTTTACAAGCATTTCTCATGTCTCTGTTAGCATCTTGTATTAGGAGAGCTGGGATTCCACATGCATGTCCCAACTCCTGGGTTTTGGTTCTGTTGTTCTGACCTGGTTTCTGGAGACTGAACACAGGCTTGGACAGCTGATGCTGGGATGCAGTGAGCCACCTCTGACCCGTGATCACCATTTTGTGCTGCTTTGCCTCTCTCATTTCTGTGCTGTCATTTTGCCCTCTGTGAAATGTGAATATTTTTCTATTGGAGTCAGTTGAGAATCCTCTACCTACCCGATCATCACCCCCCCACCCAATGCTATCATAGAGACCACATCAGGGTCTCTGGACTCTTCAGTGGGAGTCAGTGCATGTTTTATATAGTGCTCCTGGTAATAATGAGAAGCAATTACATCTGGAAAAGTCACTGACATGATACAGAGGATCAACAGGCCTGCAATTTCAAACTTCTACCATCCCTGTTCTTGTCAATTGGGAAGTCAGAATGTGAGGGTTGGGCCCCCATTGGAGCCCTTGAAACTGAGCCTAAAGCTATTCTCAGCTCTCTTCCCATCAGTCTGTCCATAAATCTCAGCGTTTTGGAAACAGAGCCAATGCATATCAGAGGTATTTTTCCCTTGAAGCATCTAATGTCTGGATATGTCAGGTAAGTGAGCCAGCAAGACTGTACAGGCATCACTGGTGTTCCATGGCAGCAGCTCATCCAGACTCACAGGACATTAATTAACAGCCCTGGAAGCTCTCTGTGCAGAAGACAGTTTCCCCGAGTACTGGTATGTGGACTAGCTAGAGAGCCAGCTGCCCGTGGCTCCTGCTCTCTGTTTTGTGGACTAGCTAGAGAGCCAGCTGCCCGTGGCTCCTGCTCTCCAAGCCCAACACAGCCTACCTAGGTCAGCACTACCTTCCTAGGCTGCAGTCCCAAGCTGCACTTGGTTCTTTGAGTTTCGGTAAAAATAATAACACAAGGGCTGGTTCATGTGCTCGAATGAGGCCATGAGCCCTTGTCACTGCGTGTTTAACAGACTTCTGAATCCGGCATACCTGATTCTGCCTTTTTTCTGCTACTTCCCAGCTGTTTAGCCTCAGGCTAGTCGCTTTACCTTTCTGGGCTTCCCATTCATCACCCAAAATGTCAGAAACATAATGCTACCATAGTACAGAGGCACTGGCCACATTAACTCATTATGTAAAGCTCTCTTTTGGTTTGTGGCAAAAATCTAACTACAATTGAATCATTTGTTTTCCATTGGGCCCAGTTGGTGGAAATTGCATGGTGGCTTTCCAGACAAAAGCCAGAGAAGCAATCCTAAGTAAAATATATCCCCCATGCTTGAGGCTATGGACCCCACTGCCTACACCCTCACCAACTTTCCTGTCATGCTTGCATATGCTCATAAATACACTCTGAGGCCTTTGTACATCACCTCTCTTTGCATGAGCACCCACATACAATAAGAAAAATGCTTCTTCATGCTTCTTCCACCTGACACTACCCTCTGGAGACTTATTCCTATCCTCAGCTCCTGCACCTGTTTTCCCTGTTACTTCTCCTGGGACATGAATTCACTTCTTTAACAGAACATAAGTCCCTGGCACCCTAGTAATGAGTTTGTCTCCTTTCTTTAGGTACAAAAAGGCTCTGCTTTATTTCTTTCTCTTGTGGGTATTGGGACCCCTAATCTGATTTGAACCAACCCTTCCAGGAAGCCTGATGCTCACAGATACATGCTCCGAGCTTAACTCATTCTGAGAGAAGGGTTTCCATGATCAGAGAATCTTAAAAGGCACTTAGAAAAATCTTCATTTGTATATTTATTTAATCATGAAATATTTATTGAACAAAGCAGTGCAATAGAAGCGGCGATATTATTTGAAGAATGCATATTTGCTCCCAGGCCTTGAGAAATTGATGCTACAAATAGGAAGATGATCAGATAGAAAAGTTCATAATAGGGAATGAAAGGAAGGGAGGTAGGAGGCTGCTGGCACAGAGGAGCGAGAGATCCCTCAGTGGATGTTCCTGGCTGAAAACAACCTTTCCAGGTTATTTAAACAGAAAATTAATGAAAGGAATGTGTTCAAGATTTCTCACAGAAAGCCAGTCATGTATCCCATGGAAAGTTACATCATAGTGTGATATGTGCCAACAAGATCACACTGCTGTGTGATGGTTTGAGTGATAAATAATTCCCATAAGTTCACATGTTTGAATATTTGGCCTCAGGTTAATAGTGCTCTTTGGGGGAGGTTTGTTTCTTGTGGAGGTGGAGCCTTGCTGGGAGGCAAGTTATTGTTGGAGGCAGCATTTGAGAATTCATAGCTTCACTCGACTTCCAGTTCACTTTCCCTGCTTCATGTTTGTGGTTAAATGAGAGATCTCTCTGCCTTGTGTCCTGATGATCTGTTCCCATGCCTCCCTCGCCATAGTGACTGCTCCCTCCGGAGCCATAAATCAAAATAAACTATGTCATACGCTCCTTTTGTTCATGGCATTTTATCATAACAGCTAGAAGTCACTAAGACTTACTGGCCCCCTCCAAAGAGAAGCCACCTCCCCGGATGACAGACTCCGTAGTTTCCTCCTTTTCTCATGTGAATGCTGTACTCTCTTTTATCATTCTGGACAGGAAAGCCATTTTGTGGATTGCTCCTTCCTCATATCATTGACTAGGTCAGTGACAAAGTAAAACTCGATCAGATTGAGAATGAGTCTGGGCGTTGCCCAATAAAAGAAACAGAGGTTGTGTTTTTAAGTTGCTGAGTGTTCAGAGAGTGGGTATCTATTGGAGAATTTAGAGGCATTAAGAGTGGGAGGAAACATGAGAGGCTTCTAGAAGTTACTGCTGACTCCATTGATCTCTGAAGAAAGAAAAAAATGTTTTCACCAGTTAAAGACTGGCCTGAGGAAGTACTCAAGGTAGATGCAATTCCAGATGTGTGAGCTTGGAGATGGGATTAATAGAGCCCTGTCCAGGAAACTGCAAGAGTTTACTATGATTTAGAGCATTGATTTGGAAAGGAATTGGAGTTGAGGCTGAAATGGCGGACAGCAGAATGGCCCCCAGACCTTAACTCCTCCAGGCTAAGAAATAAGACTACCAAACAAAGAAGCCAACCTTCTCCAGAGACTCATAGCAGTTTCGCAGTCCAAGACAATTTTTAAGCATCTTTGATGTTTCATTTTTCCTTTTATTGAAGGCATATCATTGCAGCTCATTTAAAACCTCCATATAAGTAGAAATCTCTCACAGTTATGGAGAATTTCTCCCATAAACTCATACAGGCGTGGGCTGTTTATGGAAGCAAGAACCATTCTTTACAGAAAGCATAATTTCATATCCTCTGTGAGAGAAACATCATCAGGCTCCCTTTGGAAATCAAGCCAGGGGCTGTGTGCTCTTTCACCTCTGTGGTCTTCACGGCTGCCTCAGCCCAGTCCTCTCTGCCTGTGCAAAGTGTATCTTACCCCCCACCATCTGCATACCTACTACCACAGCACCTTTTCACCTATTTCCCCCAGTCTTCCTTCCTCTGACACCAAGAACCTCACATATCTTTTTTCTTTCAAGTACATATGAATAATAATCTCTCTTATTACACCCTTTCACCATGGAAAGCAAAGAGAGTTCTCATCATTTTTCCTTGCATAGATTCCTTTTTTGCGATCTTTCAAATCCAAGATGCTCAAACTTAGTGTGTTTACTTAGCATTATTGTTTGATGGGAACTTAAGTTTCCTAAAAAGAGATTCTGTCCTTCCATAAGATTTAGCCTCAATACTAAATTCTAATGGGATCAAATTAAAGTTCCCCCACATTTATATCCTCTCCCACAAGATAGAATTGCATCAATAAAAACACAGGGTGTAACCACAGTTTTGAAAACTACTGCTCCGGCCATCCATCATGAAAAATCATGGGGTTCAGTGGGTGGCATCATGGTCTACAAGCTATGTGACTCTTCCTTTCATGAACTTTTAGTAGAATTGAGTGAACATCTGTCTGGAGAAATCATAGTTTTCCTATTCATGTTCCTATTTGATTCTTGGGAGAACTGTTTTCTCTGTGAGTTACAATGGGACCACTTGCAGGCCACTTTCTCTGAATCATTCTGTGTTTGTAAAATCAAGAGATGGCAAAAAGATAGGTAACCATAAAATATTCTCTCCTAGAGTCTCATCTGGAACATTGTCCCTAGGTAAATATTCAAACATCTGAATTTTTGAAGGGGTTTTGAAGCTAATTTTGAAATTAGTATCCTTTATAACAACCTAGAAACATTTAAATCAAGGAATCTGTACTTGCTTGAAGATCAAGCATTTTGAGTTGGCACAAGGAAATGCTGAGGAGTTACTGAGATCCTAAGCTACCTTCTGATCCCTTTGACTTTCCTCTTCTTTCTTCTCCCCAGATATACTATTTTCTCACCAGTCCAAGGATTCATTGCCCTTTGTTAACCCCTGTTTCACTGGGCCAAACTTAACCTCAAACTTTTTTTCCTTATTTATCAGCATCCACCAGAAACTGACTCCATCTGTCAGTAACACAAACACAAATCCCTGAAAGAAATGCATGAATCTCTCCTAATGTGTCTATATCCTACTGTTTGTTTGTGTCTGTTGTTTCCTTTTCGACGTGCTCACAGATGTATTATTCATTAGAAGCCATACTTTTACCATCTCTAAGTAATGATGGGGCTGAGCACACTTTAAGATATATTAGCTACTTGCTACATGCAAGATTGTCCAGAACATAGATATTTAAACCCACAACCCAAAGTCAGGATAAAAAAAAATGGTAGCATCTTAAGTTCATGATTGCAGTCACAAATTTTGCATTCTGTTGGAGTCAAGATACCAGTCATTTAAGAGGGCTAAATGAAGGGGATAGATAAATCCACATCTATTATCAATCCTCAAACTCTTAAAAGTTGATATTCACAATTGCCAGAAGGAGTCAGCATCTCTCCATTCTAGTCTATTAATGGGCTAGTCTCAGTGAGTGTTATTATGATAAGGCTGCTGGTTTTCTCCCTGACTAAGCCATCAAAGACAGACTCTAGCAGAAGAAATAATATAATTAAGGGCCAAGGCATAGACGTCACAACCTGTTATTTCTGGAATATCCTATTGCTTATATGAGTCATCTCTGTTCTTGGTGAGTTAGCACTATACAATGACATGGAATCTAGGAGTAAAGGGTGACTGGAGACATTGTATAGGCTGGTTAATAAAGAACCAGTTCCTGAACAGGTTCCCAGGACAAATGTGCAATATTCTCATGGAGTGGCTCCTGCCATTCTTTTTCCTTCAGGTGATCAAGAAGTTCTCTTTAAGATTCAACCTGGATCCTAGTTGTCTGACATGTAGAGTTAAAACCCATTTCTGTGCCTGCATGTAGCATGCTGTACAGCTGGCTACCTACATAATAATGATTTGTTGAACACCTACTCCCCCAGAAGATCTGTTCTAATTTTCTAAGAGAAATGCGTTATGGGAGCCCTACAGAGAGAAGAGCCTAGCTCAGTGTGAAACCTATCTCAGGTTTCCTGCTTGTGTTCATTGACGGCAAAGATTGGTTGGTCATGGACAGTAGATATTCTTAAAGAAAATAGGGAGGGAACAAAGAATTTCAGACCTCTAAATAGTGACTATGAACACTCACAGCTTTGATGTCTACAGAATTAGCAGAGAAAGCAAGAAACTCAAATAGAAAATAATAAAAGATAATTGTATGTGCTCTGTGCCAAAGAAGAATGATTCTAGGGAAAAGGTTCAAGTCTGAAGCTTGTACTGACAAAATAATGTGTATTCAAGACTCTCTAAATGAAAAAAGAAAGGGTTTGTAGAAGATGAGAAGTCAGGAGATCTGGCTTCTTATCCTTATCCAACTCAGGTATATTGTCTTTGCTTGATTTGATTGTGGCAGGAGACATTGACTAAAAGTTCTTTCTGGCAGTGTAAAGTTAAGCAAGGAGTAGCTTTGTAAGATTATTATGTATTTAAATGAGTAACAGCCCCATACTGACCTAGCCTGCTTCTCAATACTGTTTAATTTAACATGTCAGATTGTGTACTTACACAGCTGTAGGAAGTCCATGGGAGACCCTTACTGGCTCAGTAAGCTTTAGAGACCTGTGCAACCCTTCCACCTTGAGAAACAGTGGCATTTCACATGCGTGCTCGAGAGCAAAGCACCAGACTCATAAATTAATATTGCTTGCTACTACAAGGGCCTCAGAAATGACAGTCACCATCATTATCATCATCATGGGTATCATCAGTATTATTTTTATACTTTGGGCTCTCTGGAAATAATGGGGACAAATGCTGGTAAAATTTAACAGGGTGAAGAATAAAGCTAAGAATCTCTGGGCTTTTAGACCAGGGACTTGGGAAGCAAAGCTTTGTACAATAAAGAGAATGGGGTGGAAAAAGATAAAACAAGGACTTGGAGAGACATGACGCATTGCCAGCACCTAACTTCCCTTGTTTCTGAAGTCTAGCTACATAACTGACCTTGGGTTTCTCAGAACACTTTATCTTTCCACGAATTTAAAATATTTCCTCTTTTTATGTAAGTTAGCTGTATATCTGATTTCTGTTATTCCAAATCAAAATAGTTTTAAACTCTGCCATTCTTATCAAATAAGTCTATTTTTAAATTTATAATTACAATAAAATTGAATTTTTACTCTCCCACAGCAAGACTGTTTATTGCATTATTGAGAAACAGAGAGCACAAAGGTTGGGGGTTTAGACTTAGGAAACAAAATACCTAAGCTTATGCCCCCTAACCTCTCCATGACCCATTTTCTTCATCTAGAAAATGTGGGCCATTCTGAGGATGACAAGAGTGGCAATGTGATCAAAATCATTTACAGTTGTTGCATCTTGTGGAATGAAAATTTCTTCGTTCCTAACTTTGGCTCCATTCTGAACCTTTCAAAGGCTAATTTATCTTGTATACATTCAAGGGCAGGGAATACCTTTTAAAGGCTGGAAAGAGTTATTGTTTCCTGTGATAATGGAATGACTTCAAAGTAATCAAAATTTCATTTGAAGAATGTTTACCACTGTCATTTGGAAAGCAGCTGAGACCCCAACCTTCCAATGAGAGCCCCCAAGTGAAAATTTATGTTCGTGTTCAAAACCCCTGAAAATAGAGGTTGATAATTGAGATTCCGGTGGAAGTGGGATGAACAAAGATGCTCTAATTAAATTCTGCATACGAGCTAATTAACCCATTTATGCATTTCCTTCCTTTGTTCGATAAGGAAAGCACAGTACCAGCATCTGTATGTTTGCAACCAATGTTATGTGTGATTACACACACACACACACACACACACACACACACACACACACACACCTAGAGCCCTGCGGAAACAGGGGGATACATGCTGTGTGGTCTTTCAGACACGCTTCATCTGTCCAAGGATTTGCTTCAGTTTGATATTTAGCCCTGGAAAGTTGGTACATGCTTTGCTTTTTGTGCATAGCACAGAGGTCATCCTGCTTGACTGTGACCACTAATCAGATCTCTCTCCTGACAGGGTACTTCAGTTGATGCTGTGGCGGGTAAACAGAGTTACCTTGAAGAAATAACCTTGGAGCCTCTGTCCTGCATGGACAGCCCTCCTGACTCCTGCTCAATATGCAAAGGCTCTCCTTGTTTCTCTGCTCCATGATTGGCAGACAGAGTGAGTATTGCAGGAGGAAGCGTCCCCTCGCCCACCCTAGCCACGTGGCAAAGGTATGTGCTTCCTTGGGAAGGAAGTGATTTATCTCCATGAGGGCAATGTCTCAGCAGTCTGTGTGGGAACAGCCTCCGTGCCTGCAAGCTTGTGTGTGTGTGTGTGTGTGTGTGTGTGTGTGTGTGTGTGTAAGGCAGCAGGAGTGGAAGTCTGAGAGACTTTAGACCCTGTAAATGAATCGATATCTAGTTCAAAACATTGTACACAGGTCCCATTTCTCTAGAATTAGAGAGTCTGTGTTAGCAGGGTCTTTATCATGTAAACAACCATAGAGATGGGAAAGGTCTTATAGAAAAATAGGTGGGGGAAGAAAAAGGGGAGAAAAACTGATTGGTGGGGATAGAAAGAAGGAAGGCAAGTAGGGACATGTTTGCCAACCTTCAGGGGAAAGCATTTTGAATGATCTGCTGCTTGTCATGCTGCATGTTGGTATGCTGAAGAGGTGAAGACAGGGAGGTCAGGAGTTCAAGGTTAGCCTGAGCTATAAATGGCTCAGTGTAATGGTGTATGCCTTAAATTGTAGCACTTAGAAGGCAGAGATAGACAGATCTCTGTGAGTTCGAGACCAGCTTGGACTACCCAGTCACATTCTGTTTCAAAAACAAACAGCCCCCCCCCACAAAAACATACCGTAGTGCCTCTAGTTAAAGATGGGTATGCCCGACTTTTACCGAATTGCTATATAAATTCAAGAAAAAAATATCTTCCTTGGAGAATTTACTCTGTGAACTGGTGAGTTACTTTAGCCGATTTCAAGGTTAATCTATGTATGTAAATAACTGTTTTTTCTTAATTAGATAGCTAAAAAAGTTCATGTCATGACCATTCATTTGTTTATATTAACATGATACTAAACTATAAGATGATGAAATTCTTAACTGATGAAATTAACAACTCAAGAGGTTAATTAAGAAGATAAAATATCTGAGTAAATATGTTTTGAGTATCAAACAGTCACATTTTTAGACTCTACTTGATATTGCACAGAAGAGTGCTAATCTAGATTGAGAATTCACACCAGAAACTGCTCCTCGACATACAAGGATGTATCTTGTGTGGTGCTTATCTTCCAAGGGCTAGAAGATATGAATGAATTATTAACTAAGAGACCTTGATACTTCTCTGGATGAGCAATGGTCATGCTTTAGGAGAGTGATGTCTCTCTATGTGCAATGACTTTTTCATCTGTAATGTGAGCATGAAATGCATTCTTTACTTACTTGGGATGATTGCTATGCAAAGGAAATGAAATATTAAGGTTATTTTAGATTTATTTACTTTTATTTATGTGTCTGAGTGTTTTACCTGCATTATGTAAGTGCACCACATGCATGTCTCTTACCCACAGAAGTTAGAAGTCAGTGTACAATAACTTTAAACTGTAGTTATGAATGGTTATGAACCACAATGTGGATTTTGGGAACCAAACTTAGGTCACCTACAAAAGCAACAACTGTTCTTCACCACGGAGCGATTTTTTCAGCCCCAGAAGTGATTTAAAGTTGTGGAAGCTCTTTGAGAAGTTTGGCCTGGAATGAAAGTTTTAATAAATCCACACAAACATCTAGTATTCATGTTCATGAATACATAATGGACACCACATTGAATATGCTGCAGGAGCTTTTCTGAGCTTTGAATGTGTTTGCCTGGAGATGCCAGCTTGTAACAGTACATAATAGGTGTCCTCTGTGGAGTGTAACCTAGGTGACACTCTTCTCATTAAGCTGCACCTGTGCTCTCACAGAAGGGAGTGTGCAGAGAGCAGGAAGGCGCTCCACACATGACAGGCTTGGAGAATGGCATCACTGGAGCCTGTCTGCCCTTCAAGACCAAGCTAAAGTGAAATCTTCTGCACATGCCTTTCAAACTCCTGCTATTCAAAGCAATTCATTCTGCCCTTACCTATGTAGTTATTTTATTTTACTAGTTTAGTATTCCTTGCCTCCTAGCCTCTTAGTTCTCAGTTCCAGAATTCTGATCCTAAGCCATTCCTCTGATCAGATTCCTGCCTGCTCTATTTTTGTTTTGCAATACTGTGTCATATTAATATTGGCTCTCTTCTCCCTCTGACCTCTTGTCTCTGCAGTCCCTTTTGTTTGCCCTGCTCAAGCCCTCCAATCCATAAAGTTGCAGCTTATGTACCACTTCCACAGGGAAGCTTTTCTGATACCAGATAACTTCCTTTTGCCCCAACAGAGCACTTACTGTGCTACACTGAAACTGCTTGTTGAAACATTTGTCTCTCCCAGGGAGAATGTCTCAGCATGCTACGGACATTTCAGAGTTTATAATCCTTGCTGTGGGCTCTACCCTATGCATGGAAGCATGTTTAACAGCGTCCCTACCTCTACCTGCCTGGCCATGGTATCATCTTCCCCAGTCATGGCAAGCAAGAATGTGTCATGAAAAACAAAATTCTCAACTGGATCTCTGTGTTAGATTATTCAAAAGGCATAAACACTGCATTCTTAATTACTATGCGGTCTCATCTCCCAGTCTGGCAAATATTAGAAGGGCTACTAAGTACATGCTGCATAGTGAATAGAAACTCCTAGATGGTCCCTGTAGAATATGTGTATCAGTAAGAAGACTGCACAGCAGGCTTTGGTAGTTCTGAACTTGTGACTAAGTGGACTGCACCAACAAGGGGCTACTCACTTTGATAAACGTCTGTTTGTCTGTCCTGACACGAAGCCAACCAACTTGTCCAGACTGTTTCACATACACCTACCTGGGCTACCTTACCCACCAATTTTCCCTCTACAGAACAGAAAAAAAGGTGCTAGCTCTTGGAGCTTCCTGCTTCAAAGGCATTTAAGCTTTTAATGTGAATCCTGATTAATTAACAAGGGTGCAGGACTTGCACGCATTTCAAGCTGCTTTTATCTCTGGGAAAATAGAAGGCTTTTTGGCAGATATTTTCCATCCACTATCTACTTCAACATTTCAAAGGGCAGATTTTGATGGGCTAAGCAGGTTACCATTCTCTGTGTGTGTGAAGGGCAATGATTAGTAATTAAGGGACAGGCCCCTGTGTGTCAACTCAAGGGGAAAAAATCAAATTCAATCTCAATTTCAACCACAAATTTTGTGTCTCTGGTGGACTCTGTTTGGTGTTGAAAGGCCAGAAGTCACAGAGAAATGGGTGTGGGACAAGAGAAAGCTAAACTCTGTAGAATATCTTTTGGGTACCCTTCCAGATCATTCTCATAGGCAGCATAATGAAATTTTACAGGAAGTAAGCATAGGACATGCTAAGTATATGTATTAAAAACTTTACATGTATATATGACAATCACTGGGAAATCACCTATCAGATTCTTGTCTATGGTCCTTTGTTCCCACAGTACACAGGCATTATCCCTCATTCATGCGTATCTATAAGAAGAGAACAATTAAAATCAGCATTCCTGTCACCAGGCATCTGGTCGATGTCTCATCCACTCTGAGTCTCCATAGCTCTATTTTACTTGTACCAGCACAGCTCTCATCACTAAGTTTTGTCAAGCAGTATTTTGTTCTTGTTCTCAAGTCAAGTATTAGCACTTAGCACTTGGGGACTTTGCTATCTTGTTGAATTATAACTCCTTAGTGTTTCATATAGGTACTACAACAGCATAAGTTATAATGAATGCTTGCTGAATTTATTATCTACTAAAGATGCAGTGTGGTGAAATTACTAGTTGTTTCCTACCATAGAGTCACTTAGTTATCCCCTTTATTTAATAACATAATTTCCCTTTTTAACTTCAAGGCTTTATCCATAACTAAATGGTTAAAAAGCCTCCACTAGATTTTCTCACATTAATACAAATATTTATCTACATCTGGCCCGTGGAAGATAAGCAAAAGGACTATCTTGTGTTTTGGTGATGCCCTCTTTTATCCTGTCCTGCTGTACAGATAGCGCCTGTGATATCTGGAACTGACAGTCACGTTGAACTATGAAGACCAGGCCCGCATCTTGGGGCTGAAACAGAGCTACAGAAGTAATTCAGATCCATGAAGACTATGGAATTGATGAGACAGTTCCTTCTTATCTGTCTCTACGTTTGCTTTATGTGACAGATAAATGGAGTTCTGTCTCACACTGAGGCTTGTGAGGCATGGGGACATGAATGTCTCATGCTTGTGCTGACCTCACTGATTCAGAGATCAATGGACATCTTGTCTTCCATTCACAATTTTCTCCCAGTCTTCAAATGACCATAACTGCAAGAGAAGAGAAGATAAAAGTGTACATCCAAAGCTGAATCACAAGAAACACAGGACATTCTCCTGCAGGAGATGTCCTTGACCATGGTCTTAAACACTTACTGGATTTGGAATCTACAGAAAACAAATGAGGTTGGAATGAGGTCATGATCAAACATTGAAGAAGACACTTGGTACAAGGTAAGAGACCCTTTGTTACACACTTCATGAAGAGAGCTAGTTGTATAATACTCATGAGCATGTGTCTGTAAGTAGAATGCCTGGCTTTGACTCCTAGCTGTGCTGCCTACTAGCTTTGGGAATTTGAC
>LOJH01028831.1:0-17619 GCA_001685095.1 Ellobius talpinus | reverse complement strand
TGAGGGCAGGGATCTTGTGTGTGTGGGGGGTGAGGGCAGGGATCTTGCTCTGACAACCTTTGTCCCTTGAAGCAGCTCTGTCGGTCTCTCTTTCAAAGGAGTCTGGTCTTCTTATCCTGCAATCAGAGTTGGAGACTCTCCTGGGGCACTTTCTCACTTTGTGTGGCAGCTGCACTTAAGGGCAGTGTAGGCAGGACACTGAAGTGGCAGCCGCTCTGCGACCTGATCCAGCTGGGGTGAGGCGGGGTGAGGCAGAGCCCCAGAAGGAACAGGTCCTGCAGAGGGCTTTTATCCAGCCTACATTACAGGTCTAGGGGAACTGGTTTACGTCTGATGGGGCAGGGTGTGTGTGTGTGTTGGGGGGGCTCCTGATGACAACCTGTCAAAACTGAAGGACAGTCACTGTGCTAAGCCGAGACTGCTGGGAAGGGAGGAACAGTCTCAGGAGGACCCTGCAGGGGTCCTACACACACTCAGGCTATGACTGTGGGATTAAGGGTCAGGGAAGAATCAATCTTATTGAGCACACTCTGTGTGTTCACCAAACCCTCAGGTCACATTGGAAACTGAGCCCAATGATCCCATTTCACAAGGGGCTAAGCAGAGGTTCAGATGAGTTAACCAGGTTTCCTTCAAACCTTGGTGCGGCCATGGCGTTAGGACACACCTACTTTCAAACTCTACCCTTTGACCCTTTCATGCTGGAGACCCTTTCCTGCCATCCAGGGATGCAGGGCAAGGAGGCTAGGTGAGGGCTGAGGGGTGAGAGGTGAAGGGTGAGGGCTGAGGGCTGAGAGGTGTACAGGGTGCTGAGCAGGATGAGTGTCTCGAACCCTGCAGAGAGAGGTGCCCTCAAGTTTCAAGGAGGAGGAATGGGTTTAGAGGGCAGCCACTAGAAGTTGATGGTTTGGGGATTCAGAAGGGACCCAAGGGTCTCTGGGCAGGTGGTTTTCCCCACCAGGACTGGCTGTCTTGTTTCTGAAGCAGACAGGCTGCTCATTTCTGTGGTGGTTTCCCAGAGGACAGCCAGTCTCTCCTGAGCCCTGGGCACAGTTCCAGCGGAGGCAGAGCCGAGCGCCAGGATGGCTAACACGTGGGAGCCCTTGGCAGAGGAACAGCAGTGCGCTTACTCATCCCCTGGCTGGAGAGCACACCATCCTCTCCACGAACCTGGCTCCGGGTGACGACACCAGGGATCATACTTCTCTTGGCAAGACCCTGAGATGTGGACATCATGGTGCCCTCCAGCGATGCGAGTCTCACTCTTGAGTTCCTTCTCTTCCCCACCGCCCCACACTTGTCCTGCCAGTGACCTCACCCAGCTTCTCAGCACTGAGCAGCACCCATACACAGACAGCTCCCCAATTTACAGCTACAGCTCCAGACTCACCCCTGAACTCCAGGCTCATATGTCTAGCTGTCTGCCCACATCTTCACCCTGGTGTCTACGTAACATCTCAGTCACAAGGGGCCTTCAAGTCTGCCTCAGCCAGTTCACCATCTGTTCCAGGAGTTCCCTCAGCTCAGTAAATGGCAGACCGGTCCTTCTACACACTCAGCCCCAAGCATTGCCACTAATGAGGCTTTTCTTCAGGCCCATGGTCCTTTCTATGCCAGAACAGGCCATACCTGCTCCAACTTCTGAATTCTCCCACTCAGCGCACTCTTCTGCAAGACACCTGCCTGACCCAGTCTCTCTGAATCATCTCTAACAATATTTATATTTGTTGACAGTTTTATGAGTGTTTTTCCTGCATGTATTTGCACACCACATGTTTGCATGCCTGTGGAGACCAGAGTAGGCCATGGCATCCCTTGGAATTGGACTTTCAGTTGGTGGCCACTGTGTGGGTGCAAGGAAATGAACTCCGGCCCTCTCCAAGGGCAGTAAGTGCTCAAAACTGCTAAGCCATCTCTCTGGCCCTAGCATGGTCTTCTTAATTCATTCTTCATCTGCCACCTCATCTGGCTATATTTGCTCCATACCACCCCTGAGACATTATAAATAAATATGCACAATGCTTATGCCCACATAAGTGTGTGCACATGTGTGCAGATGCCAGAGGTGATCCCTGGGTATCTCTTCTGTCCCTTTCTAATTTTTTGAAGTAAGGTGTCTCCCTCAACTTGGAGCCCATTCATTGGCTGGCCAGCAAACTCCAGGGGTTTTCTTGTCTCTACCTCCCCAGTGGTAGGATTACAAGCACAAGCCACCACACCTAGCTTTATGTGGGAAAAAGTGGGTTCCACTTTGTATGTTGATTCAGCCGTGGTTTAGCTAAAACTGAGACCTGACTATGCTCACTCAGATCTGATCCCACCATCATCTAGCTGTAGCACCTTGACTAATTATTTTAACCTCTTTAAGCCTCAGTTTTCTTGTGTATGGAATGGGCACATTAACCTTCTTTGTATAACTTCTTCTAGGAAGTGAGGAGGACACAGGAAATATGGATCCTAAGGCCTTATAGGGATTTTTCAAGCCACATCTTTGGGTCCTCATGGCAGCCCTCTGACATGCATACTTTTTATTTATTTATTTATTTTGGTTTCAAGACAGGATTTCTCTGTATCTTTGGAGCCTATCTTGAAACTAGCTCTTGTAGACTAAAGGCCTCGAACTCACAGAGATCCACCGGCCTCTGCCTCCCAAGTTCTGGGATTAAAGACGTGCACCACCACCCATGTGACATGCATACTTTTATGAACTCCCATTTTATAGGTGAAGAAACTGAGCCCAGGGATAAACAACTGGCTAAAGTCCCTTTCCCCTGGTTCCTTGCTTCATCAAGTGATGGACAAAGACTAATGATCTTTGGGTGGCACCAGCATGTATTTAGGGTGACTGAGTTTGCATCCAGGCTCACTGGGAAAGAGTGCCATGATTGATTAGTGCTATCTGCTACGGACACAGCAATGGCTGATGTTGAGTGTGCTCCATTATTTCCCCTTCTTGCCCTCAAATCCTTCCTTATGTTGGCAGTGGCAGAGGTAACTATGACAACAACCAAAGAACCACTGCACTGTGAGTGTCTCCCAAAGGCCCAAATGTTGATGCGAAGTGATAAAGCCCTTAGGAGGAAGTTAGGCCACCCTGGATACGCCCTTGAAGAGGATATAATCCAAGTGTTTCCTTGCTGTCATGAGGCAAGCAGGCTTCCTCTCCCACATGCTTTTTTGCTATGACGTTTGGCCTCATCACAGGCCCCAAAGCATCATTTCCAACTAACTATGGACTGAAACCTCCAAACCATGAGTCAAATAACCTTGCCCTTCTTCTGAATTAATGATCTCAGATATTTTGTCATAGCAACAGACAGCTAACACATGGTCCGAATCCCAGATTCGCCCCTAGAGTCCCACCTTCTGGTTCCCCATCTCCATCATTAAAGACATGACTAATAATACTGAGACAGGCAGAGGGATAGTTCCTTGAGCATCTTCTCAGGGCCTGACACCAAGCTCAGCCCTCCCTGTGGCCCCTCAAATCCGAGCAGCAAACTGTAAGACTTCACCGTGTCCATTTCATAGATGAGCAAACTGAGGGTTTGGGAAGATGAGAAGTTTGTCCTGGCTCACACAGCTGGCAAACAACAGCTCTAGAACGCTCGCATACTCTAGCCCAATACTGTCCTCACTCCAAGGGTGACCATAAGCATAGGGCGGGGGCCTTGCAAGCCTGTGATTCTGGCCAGGCCTTGGATGGCCGTCGTGAAGTTGACAGGGGTGTGCCTACATGACTTCTCCATATATTGTGGGGCATGTCTACCCCTTTTTCTTTTTGTTTTGCTACATGTTTATTTTCCAGTCCCCCCCATCTCCCCCTCAAAAACCAGCTCTTTCAGATCTGTCCCCAGAGGTCATAGGAAAGCAGCCTGCCCTCACCACACAGGGAGCTACATGGTGCTGCCATCTGCTAGATGACAATGAAGAGGCTGTGTGGCATCTGTGCTTAGAGCCTGGGTCCCCAGGGAGTCCTGGGCTGTTCTGCCCAGCAGGGGCCATATGGGACCAATTCCGCCACCCCAAGTTTTCCTCCTCCGCATTCAGAGCTCCAGGCAAGGCCTCTGTGGCTGGCAAAGGCTCACAGACATGACTCCAAGCAGAGGAACTCCCTTTCCTCTTCTGGCTATATGGCCAGAGAGCTTGCAGGCTTCCCTGGCGGGGTTCCTCCTCTGTCTTGTTCTTGTTGCCTCTCTACCTTTAGACTTCTCAGCTTTCCAACGGGGCTGCTGCTGGGAGCTGCTGGGGATGCCCACAAGGGGCAGAGCCCAGGTATCTGAAGGTGACACAGGGTTGGGAGGCAACAGATCTACAGCTCAGCCCTTTATGGCTGATGTCCGCCCCGCTCCCAGAAGGCCAGAGAAGCATGCCACATCCCCAGTGTCCACAGGTGCTGGCAGATCTAATTTCAGGGCTGGTTTAGGGCCATTTTAGCTGCCACCTTGCCCTCTGCCCCAGGCAGTCACGAGCTGTCCACCATCTACAGACCTCATAAGTTCTGACTCCCTGATGGAGGGCTTTCTTCGGGAAACTTTTGGGCTTCGTTTTCCTTCCATGGGTTGCGTTTCTATACCGCAGGGGCCAGGGTGCGGAGATGTGAACAGGAACAAACTGTCGCCTACTCTGAGTTTTCTAGGTTTTCTGCACAACCTGGCAGGGTCATTACATGAGCTAAGAAAGGCATGGTGGTCGCTGCCAGGTTTCTCACCACACAGAACAGCTCCAGACAGGAGAAGAGGTGTTAAAAAGCGGGGGCATGTGACCCCATATGGCCATTCCCGGGTTCCTCCTAAGTATTTATTTTCTTTATTATTTTTAAGTTTTAAAAATTTGAGACAGCATCTCATTCTGTAGCCCAGGCTGGCTTCGAACTCACTCTGTAGCCCAGGCTGTCCTTGAGCTAGCGATGATCCTCCAAGAGCTAGAGTTACTGGTGTGCTCCACATGCCTGGCTCCTGGTTTTTAAGCCTCCCTCAACCCCCATACCTCCCAAGACCCAGGAAGAAGCTAGACAGACAGCTTGGAGAATGCTGGCCCAGAGGCTTCAGCCAGCAGCAGAGCAAGGATGAATCTGGCTGTGCAGAGCAAGGGGAGGGGCTGAGCTGGACCCTGGCACTGTTTCCCCTTCTCCACCGCCAAAGGGGCCATGACAGACAGGATAGGCAAACAGAGTGGCTGGAGGAACCTAGGAGGGGTCAGGGGTCAAGAAGGTGGAAGCCACCAACAAAATCAGATACAGGTGAGCTTTGGAAACCAAAGACAAAACTCAGCAAATGCAAATGGGTGGGTATGGGTCTAGGCGAGACAACAGAGGCTGCCGTGAAGTAAACCGAGTGTGGGGCAAGCCTCGGGTGACTTTAAGAAAAGGAACAAGTTGACTGGATGATGTGAGGCAAAGAGGCTTCCTGGAGCCCTTCAGTATCCCAAGCTCTTAGAGGCCTAGGGGCTCAGACACCCCTTCATCTCAGAGGCAGGGCCGTGTGACCCAAGCAGGCTGGGGGAGCTTTGAGACCACTCCCCATAACCTCGTCACCTAGAGTACTTGATCATGGAACTAGCCACACAGCATGTACTTATCAGGCACCTACTGTCTGCCAGGCATCAGGCCTTTCAGGTGGCAGGTGGGAGGAGTGGACCAGAAACATTTAGACATTGCTTTCTTGTGGCCTGTAGTATCGGCGACTATAACTTTGAGTCCTCAGGGGGAGGCAGTGCTGTTTGGAGGCCATGGCTTCTATTAGCATGAAAAGCCCAGGCTCTCAAGTTCCAGAAACCATGCCACACTTAGCGTTCCTGCCTCCTCCTTTCCTAGTTCCCTGATCTCACCCGTAGGGAGGGGGGAAGAACGCAACCATATTAGCCCTCTGCAGGGTGGTATCCCAGCAGCTGGCCTGGGGCAGGACCTTTCGTTTTTTGATTCTGTCCCAGCAGCGATGACAGCAGTGCTCTGGAGATTCTGTTTGTGTATCCATTAGAAATAGTAGCTCTGGCCCCTCCTTTCCCTAGTGGCCAGCACCTGGCTGAGCTTCACCACATCTAGATACATTCTTGGCAGATGAGCTTACAGCCAGTCTCTATCTACCCTGCAACCTAAGTGGTGAGGACCCTGCCCGGATTCGGACTGGATCCCACTTGCATGGGACAGGCAGGCTCTTCCCCTCTCCTTCACTGGCATTCCCTCAATCTTCCAGGAGTTAGCCTCTGGGGCTGTGACTATGTGAAGGAGATGTGCTCAGCCCAGGATAGCACAGACTAGTGGTAGAAACTTAAGCAGGCCTTAGAGAGAGGTGAGGCGCGAGTCATCAAGTGAGTGTGGACACCAAGGTGTCAGATGGGAAACTTCTGATGTCACCTCAACACCTAGTCACAACTTCTCAACAAAGGATAGGCATTTAGGCATCCTCCCCAAAGTACAAGTGATGCCGGTTTGGGGAGCTCAGGCGTGTAATGAGACAAAGCAGGTTCTGCACAGCAGCCTTGACGGTTGCCTGAGAGGGTGAAGGCCAAGCCGGAGAGTCTACAGAGGCTTTTGTCTTGAGTTCTAAGAGGGCACCTGGCTGGTCTACCAATGGACTCCTCACATTGGGAAGTCACGAGAAGGCTCTTAAAGGCAAAGTCGTGTGTTTTCTTCAGTCAGCGGGAACTTTCTGGTGAAAGCTACGGGGTGAATTTCCTTAGGGCAGTCAGCCCCAAGGAACTGTTCTGTAGGACCCAAATCCATGAAGCATTGCTTGTGGGTATTTAAGTGTAGGAAGAAATTAAGGCCTTTGCTTGCTGGAAACCACACACCATATCACAATATCACAACAAAGGCCCTAAGAAGATGTTTCTAGCATGTCTCAGCCAACACTGGCCCACAGCTGCTTGGCCATGACCTTGTGGATGGGGGAGAACGCACCACTGTGCTTCAGATGGACCCTGAGCCACATTTTGGGAACAGGACAAAGTGTGACTTTCAGTTTCCAGGGAGCCCAGTGTGGCTGTTGGGGTGGCCTGTGCTTCCCCTCCACCCCCCAACCCCCAAGTCTCTCTACATTAGCCCTGGTCAGACTCCCCTCAGCGCCTTTGTCAACCTTCCCCATGCCAACCTTACAGCTCCGCCCTCTAGTTCTGCAGCAGCTAGACCCCAACAGTGCTGGACGAGGAAGAGACTTACAGGGGCAAGGGCGTTTGAATGACATGTAATCCTTGGAGCAGAACAGCGGAGCCAGCCTGCCCTCGAGCACAGCTCGGACTTCTTGAGGGGATGGCCCCACCACTCACCTGTGGAGACACAAACAGGCAGGTGACAGGGTGCCTATAGCACCCCCATGTCTACAGGCTGTGTACTTACATCACTTGGTGGGGTGGGACTTATGAACATGCTCCTAGTCTGGATTTCCTGTGCTACAAGGTGTGGGGTGTGGGTGCAGGGGTAGGGTGAGTGGGTGTTGGGGTCACGGTGATGTGTAAAGGGTGGATCTCTTTTTTGGGTGGACCCTGGAGTGGGAGAGTAATGCCATAGAGTTCTACTGTGAAGACTCACTGCTTCCACATCCTCCATAGACATCCTGAGTGCCTTAGGGCTGTCAGGATCCTTAAAGACTGGTCTAAAGTCCTCATTTCATAGGGGAAAGAAAACACACAGAGGAGAGAGAAGCCTGCTTGTGTCTTCCTGGCTGGCACTGGGAGGGTGTTCCCTGCCTTCTAGCTCAGACTGTATTGTGATTTTGCCCTAAGAGCCAGATTGCTCTTTTCCTCCTCATTTTGTCCATAAGGAAATCGAGGCTCAGAGAGGTCTTGTAGCTTGGCCGAGATCACACAGCTGCCAATTACAGGCTGGGGTGAGACTCCAGGTCTGTTTTCCTCTCTTGCCCCCAGTCAGCCAGCACATCCTTTTGGAAGGTACCTAATACATTAGATCACCAATTAGAAAAACAAATGAAAGGAAAATTCATTTCCTTTCCCTACCCCAACCTAGCTTCACATGAACTCTGTGATTTACCTGGATTTTCAGAGCAGCTCTGCCATGCCAGGCCACTTTAACACTCCTTTACAAAAGGAACATTTTCAGAGCAATGTCCTCTCAGGCCACTGAAGGCCCGATCCCATTCAGTCCCTCCCTGTGTGTCCCCAAAGGACATGGTGTGGGCTTTTACTTATCAAGAGGCATACTTGACTTTGGAGACTAAAATGCGCTTTAAGAATTTTATTATTATTATTTCTGTGGAAGGACATTTTGCCTGCCCATATGTCTGTGCCCACTTGTGTGCCTGCCGCTCTTAGAGGTCAGAAGAGGACTTTGAATCCCCTGAACTAGGGTTACAGACAGCTGTCGGCATACAGATACTGAGAACTGAACCCGGGACCTCTGAAAGAGCAGTCAGTGCTATCAACTTCTGAGCCATCTCTCCCAGCCCCTAAAATGCACTTTTGGGAGTGATTAGGACCATGGGTGTTGAGTCCAGGGGAAACAGCCTAACCCTTTCCTTGGGGATGCTGGGGATCGCATCATGTGACCAGAATTTACCTGTGAGAGTCAGACCCAGAGGTTCTCAGTCTTGCCTCAGCTAGGAGCCCCTTCCACAGGTGTTTTCTGTTCCAAACAGGTACAGAGTTTGGATGGAGCCCATTGGCTATGCATACTGCGTGGAAACACTGGCCTTTCTGTTTAGTAAGCAAACAAGGAACTGCCTCCGCGCTGCCTCATTCTTCTCCCTGATCCCTTAAGACTAAGGTCAATGCAGCCACTTCCTGGCATTGACTCTGGCCAAAGCGCTTCACCTTCCTGAACCTCATATCCTTCCTAGGAAAGCAGGGATAAGCTTGACCATGCTTCAGGCACAGCCGTGTGTGTGGCAAGCCTCACGGTGCTCTCTCTGTTCTCTGTGGGGGCAGGAGGAATGCAGATGACCTGGGGACACCTCTGTAAGTAATGACTTGCCACTCACCCCTCAACATTGTTCAGCTTTCCCAGTGTGAGCCCTAGGCTGGCCTGACATCCACTCTTGGTCTCCATAGAAACCAAGGGAGAGTTTTGACCTGGGGAGGGAGGGTAGGGGTTTGAGCTCCCAGGCTGCTAAGAGCACCAGTTACACACTAGGAGATAAAAGAAGAACTTTCAGGCCTGTGACCTTTCCGTTTGCAGATTACTTGTGAGAACTGCATTTACATTTGTGGATGTGCAGGGGGTACTGTGTGTGTTTACACACATGCTTGTAAAGGAGGGCATGTGAATGAGCCGATAACACGTGACCTGACAACTCACACATGTGTATGTAAAGTGATCTGACAACTCACACATGTGTATGTAAAGTGAGCTGACAACTCACACATGCATGTAAAGGAGGGCATGTGAATGAGCTGACAGCTTATCCTATTGCTTCAGAGAGATCTCTGTGTGTGCATGCACATGTGCACACATGCGTCCTTGTGCATGCCTGTATGTGTGAAGGCCAGAGGAAGACATCAGCTGCTCTGCTCTCCATTCTCTACCTCGTTCCCTTTAAACACGGTCTCTTACTGAACCTGGAGCCAACAGGCCCTGGAGATCCTACCTCCATCCCCACACCCAGCTTTGGGGTCATAGGCATACATGGCCACTCCTGGCTTTTTTCTTTTTAAATGTGGGTGCTGGGAGCCTAACTCAGGTCTTCATACTTACAGAGAAAGCCTCTTATCCACTGAGCCATTTCTCCAGTCCTTGAGAAATTCCTTTTAAAGACGGAATGGACGCATTAATCCCTCACCCGAGCCCCTTCCACAGCTCCCGACACCTTTAGGAAAATGTCCAGTTCTTCTCTCTAGCACCCACAGCCCGGGGTCTTCCTGACTCTCTAGTGCACTGACATAATGTAGCGGTTTAATAAGTGCATACTGAAGGTATTTCCTATAGTGCTGCTTTTGGGAACACCAGATGCCATAGAGAGGTGCAGGTCACCTTCTTTTGAGGGGCTCTCCTTAGGGTGCTGCCTTTCTGAGAGGATTCTCTGGGGCCACCATTTCCTCTGAACCTGGAGACTGAGGTGAAGCCTGGTGAGTCTTGGGGTGTGGGAGGGTGGGTGTCTTACAGTCCAGGGCCTAAGAAGTCCTGTATTACATGTGGTCAGTGGGTCAAGCAGACAGTCCTATGCAGGAGACTTTGGGGACAGTTGGCTCTATACATGTGGTTCACATTAGCCAAACACTTGTTAAGTGCCACTTAGAGTCCCCTGCCCTATTGGGACAGGACCATAGTGATGAAGAAAACCATTTCAATTTTGTAGATGAGAAAATGGAGGCTTGAGGTGGTTACTTGCTCAAAGTCACAGAAAAGAGAGCCAGGAGAGCTGTGCATGCAAGCCATCACATGCCAGCTTTCAGGATCTCTTCCTGAAGCTTCCTTGGCTGCTGGTGACAGATCGGTAACAATGGGGGCACTTCCCCAGCATGCAAACATCCTTGAATCCAGTTCTAAATGATCCTAGACACAGCATCTGGGGAGCATGGAAGGGCAGCCGGGTCTCTGCACCCTAGCTTGGGGCCCAGTTTAGAGGACATTTTCAAAAGTACCTGTATTGTTGGGGTAAGCCAGCCTTAGCCTGATACTAGCATATGCTACTATGTGGAGACAGTTTTCAAGTAATACTCTACATACTATGAGGCAGGCCTTCACCGTACAGAGCCTATCATCTCCATGTATTCTGTTGCCTATATTGACACTGATGTTTGTCACAGCCAGGGCCACCATGCCAGCCCTGCACTGTGGACCACAGCTAACTCTTTACATATAGCCTCTGACTATACTTTCCCAGCATCTACCCCATCCGGGCTTGCAAGGGGTCCCCCTCAAATCATCTAAAATTTACTTTTTGTTTTGTTTTTCTTTTTTAAGTCCAGGTCTCATATGTAGCCCATGCTGGCCTTGAACTCAAGACCCTCCTGCTTCAGCCTTTTGAAAGCTGAGTTACAGATGTGTGAGACCACACCTAGGGCCCCATGCATGACAGGCAAGCACTGTATTCCTGATCTATAGATCCCTGGCTTTCAAGAGAGATTTTTTGGACTCTAAAGAAGCAGCAAGATGCTCAGCCTCCCAATCTATTTTCTCTTCCCTCTACCCACTAGAGGATCTCCAAGTGACCCACGGGAAAACCACTGCCTGGCCCATCAGACACTCTGGGCAAAACTCTGTTGTCGTCCCCAGAAGAAAAGGGCTGGATTGCGTGGTGTCTGTGTGAACAAGTACCCACCCAGGTCCCTGCATGTGAACACAGCCATGATACAGGGATGAGGGCAGCTGACCAAGTCAGGCTCAGGTGGGCTGAGACCATGGGTTTCAGTCTGTGGGGAGTGCACCCCACCTGTCCTGGCGAGTGTGGGCCCATTCGAGGTCACAGTTATCCTGCCTGCCGCTTTCTGGGCCCGGCATCAGAGACTCAGCTTTTTTCTGCTGTGATTCAGTCTCTGACTGGATTGTCTGGCTGCAGATGCAAGAGAGGGTGGGCAGGCGGCACTCCAGGCTTTGACGTGGCTGAATGGTGTGTGGCTAGACCACGCCGTTTGTATATCTCTTTATGTTCCTGCCCCTGGCACACCTCCACTCTGGGCTTGTGGGACACTCACACCTGGAGAAAGGAGGGTGTGGGATCTACTGGGAAATAGTTCCAGGGGAGACTCAGTACCAAGACTGGAGCTGGATCCAGGAGCCACACGTAAGAGGACAGCAGACAGGGAAGGGTTTTGGGATGGGCTGGGGCTCTAGCTCATGCTGTCCCATGCTGTCAGCTCATCAGGTCCTCAATATGAACCTCAACTTTACAGATGAGTTCTGAGATACAGAAGCAGAAAGGGGCCTGGTGAGGGGGGAGCCACCTTGCCCAAAGTGGGGTCCTAGGAAGATTCATAGCCAGGCAGCCACAGGGTCAGCTTTCCTTGTTTCTGGAAGATCTCTCTGGGCTTAGGGTGACCCTGAACACCAAGTGATGGGTGAGAGGCCTCTTCCATGTGTACCAGGTCTTGGGAGTTGCAGATGGAGCCATTCTTTGACGGTCTGTGTCCATAACACACCTCTCCTGCTAAAGGCAGAGTTACAATGGGCATGCACGCTAGATGATAGGGGAGACAGAGCACAGACAGCTGTGCAGGTGGGGCACTGTGCATTCAGATAAAGCGGCGATAGTGGGCTTCGGTGGTGGTGGTAAGGGAGCAGAGAGAGGTCAGTCGGCTGGATGGATCCCTAGGGGAGGAGACTCTAGCTGAACACTCAAATACTCTGGGTGGGAACGTGCAGGTGAGTTTGACAGACATGTGGGTCTGAGATAAGACGGTGAGAAAGGGGAGGAGGTGCTCACGGCTCTGCGTTTGCTCAGGTGTAGAGGGGGCAACTGCAGACTGTAGGTGTCAGTGTCATAGATAGCCTAGCACCCAGCCCAAGCCACAGGAAGTGCATGGTGACTACGGAGTGAATGAATGATGTCATCTCACGGGGCTTTGTTCCCTGGATCTGTGGGTGGGCGTGCGACATCACTCAGAGCAGGAAGGCAGTGAGAAATCTTCCTGGACTTGGTTGGATGCACTGCTCTTGCAAAAGCACTATCCACCTTACCCCAGCAGGGCTAACATCAGCAACAGAACTTAGTCCTGTCACAGGAAGGAACTCAGTTGGGGACTTCCTAATGAGGACAGTCACTCCTCAGTGAGTACCGTGAAGTCACACACTATTTATCCTGGGGTTAAAGGCAGGGGAATGAACTCAGGAGTGGGGTGAGGAAGAGTGGCAGAAGACAGTGGCCACTGTAAGCTTGCTGGCAGATGCCTGAGTTCCGATGTTATTAGACATAGGATAGGTGTGGGAGCACCTCTGTTTCCCCGGACAACAGCCCTGGTCACACATGGGCTGTACTGGATTGGTTAAGATCTGTCTGGAGGTTTTTCGATCTCTACTTGCCCTAATTTACCAGAATTGTTCCTCTATAGCAATGGGGTCTCAACTTCCTAGTGCTGAGACCCTTTAATATACCTCATGTTATAGCAACCCCAGTCATGTAATTATTTTTTTTGTACTGTAATTTTGCTACTGTTATGAATCATAATGTAAACATTTTTGGAGACATAGGTTTTCCAAAGGGACCATGATCCACAGGTTGAGAACCACTGCTCTTTTGGGTCAAATTCCACCCTTGTGGCCAAACCATAGAGGGCTGATGTCCTATGCAACTTCATGAACATGGCTATCTGCAAGCTGGTCTGGTCAAGCCCTGTCAGGGCTTGGTGACATCAGAAGAGACCCAGGCAGATGTTAATTTGAAAAATAAAATATGACATAATCCCAATGTGACCACTAATAAGAAGAGACAGAATGAGCAAACTATGGTACACAGTTACAGGGAGTATTATGTAGCTATAAAATAATGTTTAAAAAATTTAATAACATATAGACTCGCAGTATGATGTTAGATGTAAGAAGAATTCTGACTATTCTAGGAAAACCCCAACAGGTTATAGAACTGTGCATGATCCTTATTTTGTAGAAGAAAATTCTAGTGAGAACGTTCACATACAGCAAAAGATTAGGATGGAAATAGAATACACTGGAGGGATTAAGGAGAGTTTTTCATGTATTTTATATTTTTTATGGTATCTGAAATTTTCTACAGTGAAACATATTGATTTTATCATGTACAGAATCATCAAAACGAAGGTTCAGCAAAGAACCTTTTGTGGTAGAAATAACTGGATAAAAAAAGTCAATGCCAGTTCATTGGAAATGGCTAAAACTAATTTGCCTTTGAACTTTTCTTTTATGACTGAGTTTTCTTTTTTAAGTTAGTTCACCATCTAATTTATGGATAAGAGAGTTCATTAAGATGTTGGGAAACTAATCTTTTCTTGTGGCATGGGGGCTTGATCTCAGGGTCTTGTACGTGTGATGCAAGTACTCTACTGCAGAGCTGCATCATCAAAACCCTCAAAGTCTTTAAGCACTTTTTTTTATTTTTACTTTTGTCACTACGTCACCCAGGTTGGCACTGAACTCACTCTGTAGCCCAGTGTTGCCAGGAGCCCATGATTCCCCTCTGTCGGCCTCCAGAGTGGTTGGGATTACAGTTCACATCACCAGGCCCTGTGATCTTCATTCCTTTTAACAGCTATCAAATTATCCCTGATACTTAAGCAAGTCTTTTTAAAGGATTTCTTCTTGCCTGTGTGCCTGTGTGTGCACGTACGCTCACGTGTGCACATGAGTGTGCCCTGGAGGTCAGAAGAGGGCATGAGAGCTCATCAAGCTGGAGTTATAGGTGCCTGTGGGCCACTCTGTGTAGGTGCTGGGAACCAAATTCTGGTCTTCTGCCAGAACAGCAACAAGCGCTCCTAACCACTGAGCCATCTCTTCCAGCTCCCAAAGCAAGTCATGTTTGCCAAATATTTGAAGGAACGGTGTCTCCCATACCGTAACA
This sequence comes from Ellobius talpinus, assembly GCA_001685095.1. Lineage (NCBI taxonomy): Eukaryota > Metazoa > Chordata > Mammalia > Rodentia > Cricetidae > Ellobius > Ellobius talpinus. The sequence goes on along the minus strand of LOJH01028831.1, from coordinate 3,199 downwards.
TTTTGTTTTTAATCAATCTGAACACTTGGCAAGAATAATAAAAATATCAGACCTCTGTTTTGCAAGACACCCTGTGATTTTGCAGAGCAGACTCAATGTTGAGTGCTGTTCTAGTCTCAGGAGATATCACAGTGAGTGATGTCGCTGGGGGAAGGTAATAGACAAGTAAGGGCTATGGATGCTGGAAGCGATAAATGCTGCAGGGAAAACTGAAGAGCTGTGGACAATGAATGGGAGACTACTCTTTTATGTCAATTTGACTAAATGAATTTGATAATTGTTTGAATAGAAAAAAGGGAGTGTCTAAAAATGTGATAGCCATGGACTTAGCGTAAGCACCTTCATTTTCAGCTCTCAGACACAAAATGATTAAAGATCTCCATCATTGTGCATGCTGCCGGAGTTAAAATGTGCTAATTATCAATTTCACGAACTCATGGAAAATTAGGATGAGTCACTGTGATGGTAAGTATTCTAAACCTAGCTCTGGTCCTTACCCTTCCAGAGCCTCAGGGTTCTCTACTGACACAGCCGGATGATTACAGGATGTGTCTCTGCCTCCACTCTACCAGAATGCTGGTGTCTGAAATCAAAGAGGATATATGCTTGTGCTTACAAAACCAAGCGTGAGGGATGTTCCCAGCACAGTTGTGGCAGGGCCCCTGTCCCGGGGCCACCGGATGCAACCATGGGCCTCCAGTGCATTACTTCTTTAGTCTTCACAACGGGTACAACAGGTGTGCAATCAATACTCACTCCATTTTCACAACACTGAGGCTGTGAACGGGAGGCCACCTGCCTGGAACCAAATGCCGTAAACTCTGCCTCTCGCTCCAAGAGCGGTGCTCACAGCCACAACTCTATTTTGTGCTCACTTGCCAAGGGGCATGGCTCCCTGGCCTCAGTTTCTCTTTTGGAAAGTTGTGAGCTGATTAGGGCCTTCCTGTGCCCTAGCCCATGCTTGGCACGCTTTTGTGACTAGGGTTGTGAGTGACAGTGATGTCCTCTGAGGGTGTCCAGCTGATTACTGCCAAAGACCCACGATCATCCCACATCCCCATCATGTTCCCTATCAGCTGTGCTCCAAATACTGAGTGGAGCAGAACAAACCTAATTAGCTTCTGATGAACTCCTTTGGGAAGAGGAGTGGAGAGGGTTATAGAAGATGCAAAGAATGGGGCACCCCAGTGAGTGAGTGGGGGTGGGATGGAGGAGGCTACAAGGGAAGGAGAGAGGGACTTCTGGAGAGAAGAACCCCAAGGAGGCAGCCATTCTGTCCAGCAACAGGTGGGCACATTTCCTAATTTCATTCCAGTTCCAGGTGGCAGGGACTTGGGTGTCCTCTGCTTTCTTTCCACCAATGCTCCTGCCCACCTACACCCTCCATGCCTAGTCCCCGCCATAGATGCTCATATTTTCCCTAAGCCATGGCCATCTGAGTGATCTGCTCTGGGCCTAAGGCCTCAGCTCCCCAGACTCAGGGAGATTCTGTTCAGATAACAGCGCAGCTCTTAAGTTCAAACCATGATGTCTGTCACCAGCTCCAATTCCTTTCTTAGGGTTATCATGGCCCTGTGACCTCCTGGCCGGAATAGGCACATCATAGTCAATAAGAAATCATCATAGAGGGTACCCTTCTGACTCATGGTAACCTCACTGTCCCACTGATTTGGCTTCTTGTTACCTGTTGGAACCATCACTGTAGCTCACCTATGCCACCCTATGGAAGACAATCCTCCCTTCACCCACACCAGAGTGGACCAAGGTGTGCGCAGATTCCTTTATACAGGGTATGAACAATCGTGTGGGGTGTCTCAGCCTGGGGCAGCAAGTACCAGCCAAAGGAAAAAGGGCAGAACACCCATTGTAGTCAGTGAGCCATTTACAACCTGGACAGAGGCATAGAGAGAAGGTCTGGGCAGGCAGAGGATGCCAGCAAGTGCCTGAGAAAGGGGGGCTAAAGGAGACTTCAGTAGGCCCCCGGGGAGCCAAAGGCTTTCTTAGAGGGCAGCATCATGTTCCTTCACATCAGGGAAACTCACTTTGCCTCAGAAAATGACACCTGTGACCAAAAGCAGTCAAGTACTAGATAAATTGTCAGGCGCCCCAGAAGAATCATCTCATGATCTGGATTCATCTTCCATACGTTTCAGATGAGGGAAACTGAAGCTCAGAGAAGTCAAGGGTCTTGCCTAAGATCACACAGCTAGAGAATCAGCCAAGGGTGTTTTATGGCCCCAGAGTTTTTGCACAGTCCACTAACAGAATCATGCGTACTTTTCAAAGAGGGAAAGTGAGGCACTTGGTGGTGAAGTTCTAGTTAGCAGCCCATATAATTGAGGAGAACCTAGGGGGCCCTCTGTTGGCCCTCAGGTGCACTTGGACTCGGTGAATCGAGACTCTGGCAGCCCCTTGCTTCTCTGGCATGTCGGTTGTGCGCTCCCCTTCCTAGCCTGGGTTTCGCTGCCCATGCTGGCAACGGAGTGGCTGAGGAAGGTAGCCCAGGGTCGGCACTACCCGCCTGTTCCTGGACTGCAGAGCCCGAAGGACAACCAGGAAGGGCTGCGGGAGTTAGCTGGGACAGAGTGGGTATTGCCCAGCTTGGGAAGGAATCTGGATGCCACTCAGCGCTGCGCAGTCAGCAGAACCGCCACCTCCGATTCAGTTTCGGGCCCTTCCCAAGAGACCCACTTGGGAAAGTCTGTCTTACCGGGGGTGGGGGACGAGGGGGGACGAGGAAACGCCTTCTGTCCTAGATGCTACAGTATCAGGGGCATGGTCCCGGTTAGCAGCCCGTTGGAACGTCAAACTTCCTCTCTTAAGGTGGTGGGAGAGGGTTCAGGGCCAAACTCCTTAGAACCTCAGTCCTTCTCCTCTCCCACCCCAGAAAGAGTGCACCCCAGTGTGTCTTTTGCTGAGTGGGCTGGTCCGCGACCCTCCAAGCTGAGGGCGCGGGGGCTGGGGACCCTATCTTGGGCTTCCACCACCGGAAGATACTCGCTTGATACTCAGGCAGGCGGGAGACCTCGGGTTCCTTGCATTTCCCAGGGGGTGCGCGGGTCCCTGTGACCCTCTCGGGGGATGCGGGAGCAGGAACCGCAGGAGTCCCGGGAAGCCGCTCAGTTCCGCGCGCGCTGAGGTTCCGCTTGGGACCGCGTCCCCCGCCGCCCAGCGCGTCCCCGGCCGCGTGCCTAAGTCG
>LOJH01028830.1:4174-18427 GCA_001685095.1 Ellobius talpinus | reverse complement strand
TGTGTGTGAGAGAGAGAGAGAGAGAGAGAGAGAGAGAGAGAGAGAGAGAGAACTCAGTCTTTGAAGAAAACAGATTAGGTTTGAATTTTGTGTCTGTTACTTATTAATAAACCTCTCCTTGAACCTCAGTTTCTGGTTCTGCATAATGGGATTTAGGCTGCAGCTCTTGTGTGTTTTAAGAATTAAGAACATGAAGAAATCTTCCACTTGGAACTAAGTGAACAATTTTAATTTTCCCTTCCTATTTAAAACTGAGAAAAGGATTTTAGTCCTTATCAAGTCTTTATTTTGCTGGAATTAGATTATTTCCTCCAATCCCCAAACCGGCTGTTTTCAGTCCTTGATTTCAATCTATTCTTTCTACAGCTCAAATCATGGCCATGTTAATTTCCCAGGGTGTATGGGATAAATTATCATAACCACACAGCCAGGGACAACAGAAACATATCCTTTCACAGTTAATGAAAATTAGAAGTTCAACATCATGGCACTGAAGGGACCATACTCCCCTCCAGAGACTTCAGAGAGTACCACCTTTTGCTGTCAGCTGCCAGCCTTCCTGTGCTTGTGAGGCCATTCTTTCATCTTTGCCTGTGTGCTCTACTGCTCTATCTACCTACCTGTCTGTCTGTCTGTCTCTCTATCTACCTATCTACCAACATATATACATACCTATCTAACCATCCGTCTATTCATACATCCATCACCCATCTATCCATCCATCATCTGTCTATCTATCTATCTATCATCATCATCTATCCATCATCTATCTATCTATCATCTATCTATCTATCTATCTATCTATCTNTCTATCATCTATCTATCATCATCTATCATCTATCTATCTATCATCTATCTATCTCTGATCTATTCCCTTTTATTCCTCTTCCTCCCTCTCTCCACACCCCCCCTCTCTCTTGCTTCCTTATTTTCTCATCCTTACTTTCTTTTTTTCCCTTCACTTTTTGCCATTAATTGTTAGTTAGTTTTTGTTTACTGGGAGAGAATGACCCTCTGTAGCCCAGGCTAGCCTCATAGTCATGTTCTTCCTGTCATATGCTGTAATGACAGGCATATAGCACCACATTTAGATGCCAAAATCTTTTCTTCCGTGTCATTTATACATTGTGCCTCCTCTGAACACAACTGTCATTGTGCCTATCTACATAATCCTGGACAGTATACTCAATTTAATGGTCATTTCCTAAGGAAGCAATTATTCACAGGTTCCGTGGGGGAAAGTGAAGCTGTCTTTTCAAGGGCTCTTTCTTTGCCCCACTATGCACTATTAGGCTCAAGGACAGAATAGTCTATTGAGGAAAGTGGCACACAGTCTAGTTACTTTTGTTCACTTCTTATCCCAGCTATGTTTCTTCTTACTGTTTTAATATGCATGCATGGTACAAAAAGAATAGATAATGTATAAAGGAATCTGCCTTAATAATTTTGTCTGCTGCTGTGATAAAATGCCCTGACAAAGCACTAGAAAAGGAAGGTTATTTCAGCTCACATTTCCAAGTTATAGTTCATCACAGGAGGGAAGGCACAGCAGCAGAAAGCTGTGGTGGATGATCACACTGCATCTGCAGTTAGGAACAAAGAGCGATGAACGGATTCACCCTAGTGCTTATCTTTCTCTCCCCATTTATGTAGTCCAGGAGCCATGCTCAGCGAATGATCCCATCTACAATTAAAATGGGTCTTCCCTCAGGTAGCTCAGAAGCCTGTCTCCCAGATGCTTCAAGAATCTCTCAAGCTGACAATACTAGCCATCATGTAAAGCGTAAGTAATTGAAAATAACCAATAATGAGAGATTCAGAACTATTCAGTGCACTACAATAGTTTTGAGGGATAAAGAGGTAGCTGAGCAGTAGCGCTGCTCTTGCAGAACAGCCAGGTTTGGTTCCCCACAACTATATAGCACTTCAAAATTCCCTGTAACTCCAGATCCAGGGCATCCAACGACCTCCTCTGGCCTCTGTGGAAACTGCATGCGCATGTTGCACAGAAACTTACACACATACACATAAAAATCTGTTTTTAAAGGTTTGATGTAATATATTGAGTTAATTTTATATTTTTCTCAAGTTTTTGGTCACTTCAAGATGGAGTATATGCAACTAATGCTAAAATATCTGATTTAAAATAAAATAGCACTATTTTTCCAGTGACTTCATCAGACTGGATGTTTCTTAAAACTTCATTATTTCAAAGTTATATGGCTCATTTTATTATTGTAATTTGGCCTACTCCTCCTCTTTGACTTCAAATTAATATGGCTTCATGCTTGATCTTGGCATGTCGAGTCCTTCCCATCCTTTAAGTTCTTATATTCCTCCTGGATGAATTCTTTCTGTGATATATCTTTTTACATGCTAGTAAATACCCAGAACTGTGTCTTTGTCTTTCGCCAGGTGTGCAGTAATCTAACTCCTCTCCTCTAAGAGTTAACCTACATTCTGGTCACAGGAAACAATCTTGCCAGGTAGTTTAGATTATATGTTCATCTATTTAAACTCTTATGCCATGAGAGCTACATTGTGAACCATTAATGGTGTACACATCTAATCTCTAATTCCTTCTGGAAAGAGGTGCTGCTTTTGATCAATATGTTCAGAGGAAACTGGATCACTTGATCCTTCTTGCAAAACTTCTCTTGCTTCACTAGCGATGGGCTAGTACTAGATAACCCATACTATCAATTATTTTATATACCTCAACTATATTGTCAGTACCAGGGAAAGGGTTTATATTCACAGATTTTTTTGGACCTAATGTAATTTGGAATTAGCCAAAAATGTTATCATTATTTTTCTCTCACATCAGAGGTGTCAATTAAAGCTCATATTTGCATTAATACTCCTTGAATCCCTTTGTTCTTTCTACATCGTATTTTTGTCTTTACAAAGGGTTTTAAGTCCATCTGCTGAAAAATCTTCTTAGTTTTATTTCTCCTCAAGATGTCACGTATGCAGTAAATTCTAAAATGTTAGACTAACAAGTGAGAACCACTGTGTTTGCCCATGACTTCATATTTATAAAATATATTTGCAAGAATTTAGCCAGAACCTTCCTCTATGGGGTATTTCCTGGCCCCTCCTACACCACCTTTCAGTCATTGGCCCCAAGCTTGTGAACTGACCTAGATCTGAATACTTGATGAAGATAACAATGTTTTACTGGGGCAGAGGCAGAGATTATTTTTGGCTGCAGAGTCAGCAGGAACCTTTCCTGGGCCCATTCTGGCCAGGAATCAATACTGAGAATTGTAGTGACAGTGGGCCTACACTAGGTAGTCCACAGGATTTCTAGGCTGTGTTGATCAGCATTGTGATCTAGAATTTTCCTGCCGCCCCCTCTCAAGCCATGTGGACACTCTACTTTTGTTGTTCTTCATTGCAATATGTCTTTCCTGTATGTTTCTCTTGTAGGTGAAGGTATAGCTAGAGTGTGCATCTAGTCCTATACACAAACATAGACTGGCTACACATAGTCTCTTGGAAGTTCTTGAACATCTCTCGCTTGCTCTCACCTCTGTGTGACCTTAGACCATCCACACTTTATCTCGTTTTCAGTTTATTAATATGTCATCTACTCCTCTCATGGGCTCTGATCATGCAAGACAGGTCTGCTGTGTCTGCCTGCGAGGTGGCTAAGCTGTACTTAGAACACATGATCCCAGGATATTTTCTTACAAACCCCTGTAACTTGTTCCTAGAAAATCACAAAAATAAAACTCCCATATCCGTCCTCAAGTCTGTGACAAATCAAAATTTTCTGTTTTCCCCCCAGGTAGGCTAACATGCATGATGCGTTATTTTCTTTTGACTTCCACATAGCCTTATTTTCCCCATTCTGTCTGCAGTCATCTTTGGGCACATGGTGGTGTATTCAGCACTTGAGCCTATTGCTATTTTCTGGTAGCATGCATGTCACACAAAATCTTTGCCTACTCCTGAAGTATCTCCCTGCTCTTTTGAGAGGATAACTATTTCATTACAGTACCAGACAGGAATGCCTTGACTTTTTTGTACTAAAGTCTGTGTTCCAGTTCTGCATAACTGTGATAGAATGCAAAGACAGCTAGGGGTGAGAGATGGGATAACTTGGAACAACATGAAGTGATATTCTCTATTCACTGCCTCTCTTTTCAAACTCCTTTTACTGCTCTAGGAAAGTGAGGTCAATGGATGCTATAGGAGAAAACAAAAGAAAAATACAGAGATAGAGCCAGGACTCGTGTGTGACAAAGGTGCTGGTCCAGTATTAGAATGCCTTCCTTGCTCTGAGTTTACTGTAACCAAGGGGAACAAAAAGGCCAAAGATAGCAATCCAGTTAGTTTTGACCCAACACTTTTCTAATATAGTGTCTCTGTCATACTCTCTTTAATTCTCATTTACTAACATCATTTTCTAAAATATTTTTCTTTTTCCAAAGTACTAACAGTTTAAATGACCTCATTTTATACAGGTGGCATTACTGAATACAAGCACATCATGAATCCAGTAAATGTTTTATGGACACATTCCTCCTTAGCTTCATTTCCAGGTTAGTGTTTGCATATGTGTGACGATACCTGTCTGTATACTCCTCGCTTTGATCATTAATTAAATTATCCCTTAGTTGACTAAGCCAAACTTGTGCTTCCTTAGGCCCCTCTTAGCTAGAATTGAACACACCCATTTCCAGGGCTTTCCATGTTTAGCTAAAGTTAATTCCCTCACTAGCTGAGTTCCTTTCTCAAATTTGTCCTCCAATTTCCCATGACAGTATTATTCTACAAAAGATAAGTTAATGAACATCTACTTTCAAATAATTGGAGACTTCTGACATCTTTATTTCCTCTTTCTCTTATAATCTCTTTCAATTAGAACCCATCTTTGGCTTTCCATTTGATAAGTATTTGCATTGCCGAATCCAACGGCTCCTGCTTACCTCCTCCCCTGTGCTGTGCAATGTCACAAATGTAACCATGGTTACATTCAGTAACCATGAGTTGTAATGTAGAGATGCTTCCTTCAGTAACCATGAGTTGTAATGTAGAGATGCTTCCTGGATAGTCCTTTGATTTTTTTCCCTCTGACTTACTTTTCTCCTCCCTCAAAGCATTTGCATTCCATGTGTTCAACCCTCCTGTCTTCTTCTATCCATGATGTTTACTTTGGGGATATTTCTTTCATCTTGAATGTCAGGATGTCAGTTTGATGAAAATAGAACTGGACAGGAAGTCAGAACCAAATCCTGAACCCAATTCCCAGGGCTGGCTTCTCAGTTTCTCAGAATACTTATTTATTTGGCCATAGTAATCTTGCTTAATTTTGGTTTTGCATTAATTTGGTGTTTGCTGTTTTTGCTGTTGTCATGCTGGGGATTGAACTCAGAACCTAGTGCATGGCAGGTACATCCTCTACTATTGCCCAACATCCCCAGTTGTAAGAAGAGATATTTATGGTACTCATTCACTTTGCAATATTAAGTTAAAGGCTAGGGAGATGGCTTAGAGGGAAAGTATTTGCCTTGCAGGTGTGTGTGAGGATCTGAGTTTGGATTTCCAGAGCCTATGTAAAAAAATACTGGGTGTCCTGGTACATGTTTGATATCTGCACAGACAGATTTTGGGATTTACTGGCTGATCAGCTAAGCCTATTTGGTGAAATCCCAAGCCGACAAGAGACCCTGTCCCAAGCAAAATGAGGAATATACTTGAGGACTGACACCTGTTTGCCACCTGACTTCCATATGCTTCCATGGGAAGGAAAGAAGATCCTAAATTCAGTTTGGGTAATATATTGATTACTTTTCTTATTAGTGTGATCAAAATAACTGGCAGGAAGCAACCAGGGCATAAAGGGGTTGTTTTGGAAGTGTGATAGCAGAGTCAGGAGGCTGCTGATCACACAGTATCCTGATCAGGAGCCAGGAGCCTTATATTTCACTTAGAAGATCTTTTCTGGTTTATATCTTCATTTTTGGTTTGTCTTGAGTGTGGTGGTTTGAATAAAGTGGCCCCCATAGGCACATACATTTGAATGCTTGGTCATTGGGAAGCAGGACTACTTGAGAGGGATTAGGAGATGTGGCCTTGATGTGATAGGTATGGCCTTGTTGGAAGAAGTATGTCACTGAGAGTGGTCTTTGAGGTTTTAAAAGCCCAAGTCAGGCCCAGTGTCTCTCTCCTACTGCTGCCTACAGATCCGAATGTGAAACTCTCAACTACTTCCCCAGCAACATGTCTGCCTGTGTGCAGCCATTCTCCCCATAATAATGAAAATGGACTAAACCTCTGAAACTGTAAACAAGTCCCAGGCAAATGCTTTGCTTTCTAAGAGTTGTTGTGGTCATGGTGACTCTTGTAATAGAATACTAGTTAAGACACTAAGTTTAGTGCAAAGTCATCACATGCCCATTTTTTTATGTTAGAACCCAGTGGTCTATATCCAAGATAACTACTTAATAAAATGTTGGATTTTGAACAAGAAGGCTGGTTTTGATAACACAAAATAATCTTTTTATGTCCTTGACTATAGTTAGTGAGGGATGGTGAGGACATGAAGTTTGGAGATTATTCATTACCTACTGTTCTCTACAATAATAAAGATAGGAAGGGATAGACCAGAGTTGAGCCACTGCCTAGATAAGCTCTAGCATTGGGATACAGTGCGACCAGTCAGGTTTCTGTGTGGCCTCACTCAAAGTGATCACACCATCATTTTTTAATTAGACAACACAATTTACATAATTAATGACTCTGTTGAAACAAAGGAAATGGAAGTGAACTTAGGCTCAAGGATCATCACCTTAACTTTCTTGAGAAACAAGAAAAATATAATATGATATGATATGATATAATTATATAATTTATATAATTAATATAATATAATATAATTGGTCTGTTTATTCATTTCCATCAGCCATCATTGTAGGCTCATTTTATGGCAAACACTATATTTCATGCTATGGATGAAGAACAGTAGCTAGACAGGACCTTGCCCTCAAGGATTTCACAGGTTAGATAAGCAATTAAACCCTAAGTGACAATGTTACATACACTGTGGAGATAACATAACAAAAAAAGATGAGAGTCTTAAGGGTGAGAAGGTTCCCAGGAAAGCTAGGATTTGAATCAAGCATTACTCAGGATGAAAGATGCTAACAAGAGCTGACTGACATGTTCATAGTCAAGTACCTGTACTGCAGCATGGCTTCAGATATAGTTATCATCACTATGATTCCAAGTTCAATGTGTCAGATCCAAAGTGCTTAAAAATCATCTTCTAAAAACTGACCCAGTGAGGGACCTTAGACCCTACCTAAGACTTACGCTGTATACATTTGCAGAATGGGAAAGCTAAGCACCTGTGATAATTTTATATTTCAATTGCTTGTTAAGACTTTCAAAACAGTTTATTGTAAATTCTTAGGAACAATGTTGAGTGAGTAATTATCAAAGGAACCAAATTATCATGTTGAGGATAGTGGCTCAGCCATTAAAGAACTTACTGGAGTTCAGAACCTGAAAGACCATTAAAAAGCCAGGTGAATGTGGTAGCCACCTAGAATTCAGCCAATGGGAAAAGAAACAGGATCCCCTGGGCAAAATGGACAGCAAGACTAGCAGAAAAGATGAGCTCCATACTTGGTGAGAGGCCCTGTCTCACTATGTAGAGTGGAAATCAACTAGGGAAGACACCAGTGTCAACATTAGACCTCCACATGCATAGAGAACTGCACACACATGTACCCATACACATGTGAACATGTTTACACTCAAGTATGCACACCACACACATACACATATGCACCAAAATAGTTTTGAGGTTCTTAGTAATTATGATGAAATGTAGAATTTGAATTGATTATTAGAAGACAATATCACTTTATATGACAGTCTTCTTCTAGTTAAAATAACATAATACCTCACCTCAGAGTTATATAGAAAGGGGCTAGGGGAGTTAAAGAGAATTTACATTATACACTTCATCTCTTTTTCATACCTTGGAGGAATTAAAAATATTAATTTTTTTTATCCTAAAACGTCATGGCATTTTTAGAACAAATTATTTTTCCAGATGAAGAGTTCACAAGTCTTTTTCATTAAGTAAAGTTTCACAGTCCAGTAAGTATTTTTGCCAAACATCTAAGGTCTGATTTGCTTACAATTGAACATATAAGGATCTGTGCAGGCCATTTTCCTTACAGAGGACACAAGTCAAAGCCTCTAGGTTCATTCTAGTGTTCTCACACAATCAGAACTGCCCAGCTTCAGGCTAAGCAGTGTGTGTAAGCTGATGTTTACCCCCGTATACAGATGCAAAGGCTGGGGAAATGGCCGTCGAAGGAGGAAAATTCAAGCTGAGAAGAGATATTTGTTCTGAGAACTAGATTTAAGATAGAGTAGTAGATGCCTCGATATTGATGAAGCTTTAATTATGACGTTCAAAAATAAAGCCTACTCAACCTGAAAGTCAGATGTAAAAACAGAACACGAAAGTCACAAATCCCTGCCATTCAGCCATATGAGCCCACATGTTTTAGATGCTGTCTCGGGGCTCTTTGTATTCAAGACACAAATACTAGGACTGCATTAGTAATGCCCAGGCTCGCTGGTGAGGGGGAGACACACCGCAGGGCTCAAGCACACTTTATGTAGTTGGCTTGTCACTGCTGTAACATTATCAGAAGCCTTGAGGCTCACTGCCAAGACTATAGCTGATATCAGAACTACATGCAACGAAAAAATTCAGTCATTAGAACACGGAGAATTCTCTGTGACCATAACTTATCTCAAAACAGAAATGATATGCTTAAGACTTTTCCTGAATAAATATACTCACAAAATATTTTCCTTATCTGAGCAACCATGCTATGCTTGGTTAAAGCTTAGCCATAGTAAAACTCACAGAAAAATGGAAGAAAAAAACAACAAAGTTAATCTATTTCAATTCTAAATATTAAGCATAAGTATTATATTCAGTCACCTAGTGTTGAGAGAAAAATTTATATAAGTCTTATGACTACTAAGGCCAAGGTTGTCCGTAAAATTAGCAACAAAATAAAGTTTTACCAGTATGAAGAATGGCTTACATTTCAGTTTGCTAAGGAGTTGGCAGTCAACATGCTTTCAAAGATTTTCTTAAAATCATGTGTGTGTGTGTGTGTTTAGTGCACATAAATGCAGGTGCCTGTGAAGTGCAGAACAGATGTTGGATCCCCTGGAGTAATATACAGTTGAGAACGTTCAGAAATAGGTGTTGGAACTGAACCTGGGTCCTCTGCAAGAGCCCTATGTACTCTTAAACACTGAGCCATCTCTCTATCCCTCATGTATTTTTTGTAAGTTTAATTTCAGTGGTTTGTCTGGCAAAATCTGTTCCTCTCAGTTCTAAATATTGTTCCTTAAGAGCCATATTATTGACAGGATAGAAAAAATTCTAATGAATTATTCGCTAAAATACTGAGGCCCATAATCTATTACAAGACAATTTACAATTGATAAAATTATGAGTTTTAAATGTCTTCCCAAAGTATAAATCTATCACTGTAGCTAAGTATAACTCAAAGGGAAGTGAAATAAAATTTTAAAAATACAATGTTTCCACAAATTTTGCTGTCAGAAAACAGGACTGACATCTGAAGTACATGGATAGAATATATGGTTATTTCCAAAGTGGCCTCAGAAAGGAAGTCTGTGCTTTTTGAACATATTTTAAGAGATTTTTTTATGAAAGTTGTTATGGAGAATGTTCAATGAAAAAAATTTCTTGTATAATAATCATAGACAGAATATTTCAAATGAAACAATATAAATGAAAGTAATTTAGCAGTAAAGAAAATAGTGCTGTATTCTTGATAATGGTGAAGACACAGAGAGTCATTTATTCACTAAAGACCATGTCATTGGAGTCTTGCTAAGATCTGTAAGCCAGACCTCTTAGATCAGCTGGAGAGGGTTGGGCAAACGTCTCCCACTGGTTAAGAGGAATACTGAGTGACAGAATAGACCTGCTGGCTCCTAGTCACTCAGCTAGAACATTGACCTGAACTTCACTTGTCTAAGATGATCCACTCTATGCTCAGATGTGAAGGATGTTGTTTCTATGGTCAGTATTGACAACACTGACCTACGTGTCTGAAGGTCAACCAGATGTCCAAGCCTTCCTCCCATATACAACAAATGTGCTGAATACACGTGGGAAGGAAAACCCCAAGAGTAAGGTAGAAAGTGATTCTTTTTCTGTATCATTCTTGTGTTGGAAAGATTCTGGCTTCTGGTGAGAATTTTGTCTTGGTGCTTTCTGTTACAGACTGTCAAAATATCACTTTAATTACATATGTGAATTGAATTAGGAGAGTGATCGCCTTGGCTTATAATTAATGGAAAGCCTGCCTCCATCCATAACCGCTGAACTAGTCAGTGACTTTTACATAACAGAGCATGATACATAATTGAAATTACTCTTTGCTCTCACACAAATGACAAGAGGGAAAAGCAGGCAGCATATTCTTTGTAGTGTGTGGTTTAGTTTATAGAAGTTGGCTTCCTTTCTGTACTTTGTGTAACTGTTGCTGAAGCTTTCAGCCTTCCTGTGATCCTACAAGGAAATGCCATTTTTCAATTTAATAGAGATGTAATTCTATTTTAGCCACATGAGGTCTGGTGGAAACCTACACAGGTCCCATCAGCCATGTGGTTCTCTACTTCTGTCCCTCCCTCAAGAAACAGGATTGTTAAAGCCAATGTTGATAAGCTGCTGTTCTAATGTACCATTTAAAAAAGTTAATCTCTCACCAATAGGAAGTCAGTCATTTTCACAGGTTAGTGAGTGAAGGTGCTCCTGCTGCATTCTGGGCACTGGTCCATACACCTTCATGTTGACCCATCTGGCTCTCACAGATATTTTCATAGCTCAGAAACACAGGAGGTAAGCAGCATTGCACCACTGCATGGTACAGCGAAGAGGCCAACTCATGCACCTGTATCTATATTCTAGAATGAACACAGTTCAGGCTGAAGTAAGAAACTCCAGGCAAGTATCAGAACCTCAGTGGCTCAAATTTCTTTTCATCTTCCCACCATTATAACTAATCTTCAAGCTAGTATTTCCAGCTGAGTATGAAACAAACAAGTTATAAATATTTTTAGAAGATGAATATGCTTACTTTTATGGATGTTTGAGGGGAAAAAAAATTAAGAGCTGCTGGAGAGATAGCTCATTCCATGTGTGTGTGCGTGCACACACTCACACACCTGCACATATACACACACTGGCCTGAAGGAATAGCTGTTGGTAAAGTGTTTGCCATGAAAGTATTGAGACATGAATTAAGATTTCTACCACTCATGTAAAAGTCAGGGCATTCATTTGTGACATCAGCACTGCAGAGAGAGAGAGAGAGAGAGAGAGAGACAGACAGACAGACAGACAGACAGGAGGGTCCTGAGGCTTGCCAGCCATGCAGTTTAGGTGAAATGGTAAGCTTTAAGTTCAGTGAGAGACTGTGACTCAAAAAAATAATATAAAAAGAAACTAGAAAAATAGCTCAGCCATTAACAGACCTTGTGCTTTTCTAGAAGACCTAGGTTTGAGTACCAGTATCCACATAGTAGCTAACAACAGTCTGTAACTCCAGTTTCAGGGAACCGGATGCACACCTATGTCCTCCATAAGCACTTGAATGCACATGACACACAGACACACCTGTAGACACAAAAGAATAATAAAACAGTGTGGAGAAAGACATCTTCATTTACCTCTAGCCTCCACATACACATGCACATGCACACACACACCTCAACATATATATGCACACAGGAAAGAGTATACACACAAGTTCATACACACATGTAGCATACACATGCTCACACACAAAGATAAGATCAGCAATGTTAGGATTTTAATACACTTGGACTTTCCATAAATACTTTAAAAGCATAACATTAATTTTTAAATAATTCCAAAACACAGGCTCATGAGAGCTTTTTGTACACAATTACTTGGTTCTGTTTCTTTGTTTTTTCTAATAATATCAGTATTATGGCATCTTTAACTTGAAAGATGAAATAGTTTTGACCAACTCAGAACTTTTGCTCTGTTATAATGCTGGATGTCATGTCTAACACAGGTTCACTTTATAACCAATAAAGCAATTTTTACACCCATCAACTGCAACTCAGAGTTTCACATTAGACTTTTGCCACAGTTTACATATTTATTTAGTTTGTATCTTTTACTTCAGCTATGACAAAAAATAGAGAGAAATATAAAATAAGCCAATTTATGTTTCAATTCTAACATCAAGTACAACTCTCTGAGTTGAAATTGAATTAAGGAAACAAGCAGATAAAGGAAAAATACCTACAAAAGAATTTTGGAAAAATTACAATATTTATTAAAGGTCTACAATGAAGGAAATTAAAATCATGACAACTAAGAATTTGAGCAAAGAGAGGCATCATGTTTGGCAGTAGTCGTGCTTGGTAGGAGTATACCTGCTTGAGTGAGCAGTTCAAATCTCTCTTTGGTAAGTTTCAATTGTTTGGTGGGTGCTTTTGCTGGTAGGAAAGCAAATAACATCAAAATCTTCCAAAAGTTAAAGTCTAGAGAAGTTAGAAGGAGATTTGGTCCCCACCTCTCATACTGGCCAGGTGAGATGTTTGATATGAGGTCACATTTGCATTATTCCTGACTTACCATGAGCATACTCAGGCTAGCTCTCTCTCTCAATGAGTTTGTATTCAGGTCCCTTAAAATTCCCTTAAACTTCCTGCACCAAACAATAGTCAATACCATGAAAAATTAAATAAATTTTCCATTTGGCGATTTTTTTTAATTTTGAATTTATTGTTTATATAACACTTGTTAAAGCATGCTCTATTGTTATTCCTGTAGGTAGAAATTAGAGGCAAAACCAGAATGAGTAGCAGTCTTTCTAATCTAACATGTTCTTGTGTTCTGTAACCTAACCAATGCTTCTTCTGCCATGCTTAGTGGAGGAGTAGTTCAGGAACACTGACATTGCTTAATGAACTAGGAATTCACAAGATAGGAGTATACCATGATATGCTGTTGGATAATCCTCCTGTATGCTGTGAATAAGTACTGTTCTCATTGGTTGATAATAAGAACTGACTCAACCTATAGCCAGGCAGAATAAAGCTAGGTGGGAAAGCCAAATGGAGATACAGGGGAAAAAAGAGGGTGGAGTCACAGGAAAGATGCCTGTCAGCCAGCCACTGAAGAAGCAAGATGCCAGCTGACACATAAAGCCACGGTGACATGGCAACACATAGATTAATAGAAGTGGGTTAATTTAAATGTAAGAGCTAGTTAGTAATAAACCTGAACTATAGGGCAAACATTCTGTAATTAATATTAATCCTTTGAGTGATATTTAGAAATGGTTGCAGGATGGGGTAAGATAGAAAAAGCTCCATTTACAATGATGCAATTAGTAAGATGTATTTATGAGAACCATGGAATATTTCGTGTAGATAAACCCACTAGTGGAGCTCCTACATCCTCAAGTAACTACAAAATAATGTCAGGAATAAATACTAATTGGTATTTATAAACCAACTGGAAAAGTCTGTCCTTACAAAGGCCTTTACTGCATTACTAAAGACATGCAAATATAATTTGTTTGGACAGTGTGTTCAAATGGCTCATGTAAGAGACTTGGTCCTCAGGGTGGCATGCTTAGGAAAGTGCTGGATACTTTCAGAAAATGAGACCTTAGCTCATTGAGGGTCTGCTCTTGAAAAAGATTGGAAAATTCGGGCATCTTCTAGGGTAATTGCTTCCCATATTCTGATGTAAGCATGTCTTCTCTTTCACATTCCAAGGATGTGTTGTCCTTGCCAGAAATCCCAAACAGTGGTTTTCCTGATCCCTTGGAGCTTTCAGAACCATGAGATAAAATAAACCTTTAGGGCTGGGAGATGATTCCAGTGGGTAACAGCTCTTGCTATCCAAGCCTGAGGAATGAAATACAGATCCCCAGAACCCAGGTAAACTCAGCCCAGATACTGCATTTCCACAATCCCATTGTCCCTATGCTGAGATGGGAGGCAAAGAGAAAAGAACCTGCAGAGGCTGTTGGGCCAGCTTGATTAGCCTGACTCGTTCAGTGGAGATGAGACCTCATCTCAAATAAGTGGTAAGTGAGGGTCAATACCCGGATATCTGGCACATGTGCACACACACACACACACACACACACACACACTACATATATATATATATATATATAT
>LOJH01028828.1:0-17188 GCA_001685095.1 Ellobius talpinus | reverse complement strand
CACGGAAAATCCACCCATGTGGCCCCACTTCCCGTGACTTCCCATAGCTGCTGTTCTGCTCCAGATCTCAGTATCCTGCACAAAGCTATTGAGCCCTCCTGATGTCAACTTCTTCTCCAGCTTCCTGACTTTCAGTGCCCCTTGTGTGACTTAGGATGCTTTTCATTTTCTTAAAATATCACTCCTGTGCCCCAAACCTTCTGTAGCTTACCAAACCACTGAGAGAAAGTCAGAGGGTCTTCACAACAGCCTTTCAGGATCCACGAAACGATAAAGCTAATAGGATATTAAAGTTCTTAAATATACACACACATAATACTAAACACGTGTGTGTGCTCATGGGAGGTTTGTTCAGGATTTCAGTAGTTATATTAAACTTCTGTGAACTCTAACACAGTAATAAAAGAAAAAAAATCCCCCAAATACTTGGAAATTAAACAACACGCCTTAAAAAAAAGCATGTCAAAGAGGAAGTCTCAAAGGAGATCAACATTCAAAACTAAATAAAATGTCCCTTTCTCTCTCTCTCTCTCTCTCTCTCTCTCTCTTTTTACAGCAATCTGTACAGAATTCACCAATTCTTAAAGTGGTTACTTTTTTAAGAGTCTGGTATTCCCGAATTGACCTCTGAATAGAGTTTTCCTCTTAATAATTTTTAAGCTACAAATTTGATTTCTTAGTCAGATATAGAATTACTAAGGCTGTCTATTTCATTTTGGCTGAATTTTACTTTAATTTTCTAATGTTCCTGCTTTTAAGTAAATATCTCACATTTTTCTATGTTGTTAAATCTATGTGAAAATAATTGTTGGTAACAATATCCCTATTTTTTTAAACTTTTGTTTATTTTACTCTGTGTGTATGTATGTGTGTCTGTGTGTGCATGCATATACGTACAGGGAGCGCAGATTAGGGTAGCATGTAGGTATGTGTATGTCAGTGTGTATGGAAGCCAGAAGCTCTTGTCATGTTGTAGGCTTTGGGGATAGAGCTCAAGTCATTGGACCTACATGCAATCGCCTGTCCACAGAGACAGCTACCTGGCTCCCATTTCTTTTTCTTATAGCTTCATTTTCTCCAAATCTTTCTCTTTTCTGTTGTTAATCAGTGGATACTTTTCAGAAAATCAAACCTTGCTAATTTTTGTACAAAGCGTTTTTATTTAGTAACACAAGGCAGCGTTTGTCCTTATTTGTGGGTAGTTATATATGAGACTCATTCTAGTGGGGGAAATTCTAGTGATACCACTTGATTTCGTTGAACTTTGTGTATGTGTGTGGCACCTGAAGAGGCCAGCTGAGGACACTGGGACACCTGGAAGTAGAGTTATAGGCCTTTGTGAGCCACCTATTGTGGGAGCTGGTAATTAAACTCAGGTTCTATGGAAGAGGAGCAGGCGTGTTTTAACACTGACCCACCAGTTGGGCCCAAGCATTCCCCTTTGGAGGTGGTGGACCATGTGTCACTGCCTCAGGGCCAGAGACTGGTGGTAAATGTAGAGGGGGATCAGATAGACTTACACAGCATGATGATGAGACCAGCATTTGCTCACCAGACCCAGAAGCTTCCATTAGGGGGATGAGGCTCTGAGCACCATGTCAAAGGCAGAAGAGCTGTAGTGGGCAGCAGAGGATCTGAGGGAGCTGAGGGAACAAAGCTTATAGGAAGAGGGAGTCATGTACGCTGGGACTGGGAAACTTAAGCCCATTAGACTTTGGACTGGGTTGAGAGCAGCTCGTCCATCCTCAGAGGCATTAGCCTGTGTGGAACTTTTCTGGCTGAGTGGGAGTAAGAAGGTTTGGTAGAAATTTTGGTTAGACTTTTGGAGCTCACAGATGCCATATTAGCTCTGGAAATTGAGAAACAACGCTAACCTAGGTTAAGCTAGGTACCCAGGGCCATGCAGTACAAGGTTTCTTGTGTTTCTAAGTTGATAATTGGCATTGGCAATGCTATGAGGAAGGTCAGTGGTTGTTGTCAAGTCTGTTTCTTCATAGTGTGGGTTTTGAAGAGCACAGTTTTTTGGGTTTAGAGTATATGGAGCTATGGTGGAAAATACTATCTTAGATATATCCAATGTATTAGCTGAAGTGATCATAACTAAAATAGTTATTTGTTGGGTTAATTCTATCATAAACTCCATAGGCGAAAATGAAATGTTATTCCCTGCTTATTAACCAAGGTAAATACCCTTTTGTGTTTTTGCTTTTGTTGACAGCTCCCAATCTCACTTATTTCCTAGTAAAGAACTTGGCATGTCACTGGGCAGTGGTGACAACAGGCCTTTATCCCAGCACTCAGGAGGCAGAGGCAGGAAGATCTCTGTGAGTTCAAGGCCAGCCTGGTTTACAAGAGCTAGTTCCAGGACAGGCTCAATAGCTACAGAGAAATCTTGTTTCAAAAAAAATAAAATAAAGAAAGAACTTGGCTTCTCTTTTATGTATTATTTATTACAAAAGAGCACTGTGGGTTTCTCACTCGCGTGTACTTCAACGGGAAGGTGTTAGAGAGGGCGTATAGACTCATTTAGGAGAACAAAGCCCATGAACAGGAAGTTTCATAGGGACCTCATGGATTTTTTTTGTTGTTGTTGTTCCTTAATACATTCAGAGGAAGGCTGAATTGATGACTGTAACTGTCTGGCACACAGTTAAGACAGTTTTGGGCAAAGTAATGTAAAAACCTGCTGATCCACGTGTCTCAGAGCCCACCAGCTTCCCACAGGCTCTAGAATGCTCTCCCAGTGGCTGGTGTTTTGAGCCCTTATTTCCAAGCTGGTGTTACTGTCTTGGGGAGGGGCTGTGGGAGCTGTAGGAGATCTGGCCCAAGTGGCAGAAGTAAGTTTCAGGCTTTTGAGGATTGGCCTGGCCTCTGAATCCAGCTGTCCTGTGCTGCCTAGTCCTGACGTGAGGAGCAGCCCTCACACCCTCCTCATGCTGTGAACTCAAGCCCTGTTTTCCCAGCCACCACTGGATGAGACTCTGAAACTGTGAGCCAATGCATTGGGGGCAGGGCTGGGAAGGGGTCCACTTAGGGTCCACTTAGGGCCCAGCGCTTCCTGACTAGGGGTGTCATGTGACCAAGCCTTCCTTTGCTGCATGTCTCTTTTCCCTTTGACCATAGCATAAATTCTGCTTGTCTTTAAGAAATTAGCCTGTATTTCATTTGCTCTCATAAATTACTTCTTGATAGTTTAACAGATGTCCTTAGTAACTTTAGCGGTAGACTCAAAATGTCTTCTTATGCTAAGGCCAATGGCTTTGTTACAGAAGCTCACATATAACATGTAATGATAAATGATAATGTTACATTGTCATTTAACATACAAAATTATGTAAATATATTTCTGGCAAATCACTTGTGTGTTAAATAATGAACACACAAATAACTGGGATTTACTGTCACCAGTGTACTTTAGGATTTACAACATTTTGATCTATTATATTTTCCCCATTAAAGATTAGAGAATTATCTAGCAGCATAATAAACAGAAACTGTATTCTATTTGATAGCAGTGAAGAGTCTAAAGTTATTTTTTTCTTTAGAAAAATTGTGTGGTACTCTAAAGCCACAAATAATATATATTACCATTTTATAACTTATAAAACCAATCCAAATCTAACCCTTGCCCGAAAACAATAGTGTAGATCATGGCAGAACAGTGGAAAGCCAATCACTGCTCAGGCATTAGAATGTCCTATGGAAAAGGAGAGCAGAAAGAAATGACTTCTTGAGGTGCTCAGGGAGCCTTGGGGCTGGGGTGTGGTGTCCAAAAGCAGATGCAACCTTGTGAGTCACTCTGTCTAGTCTCAGGACCTTGGGAGATCTTTGTGGTTTCCTATTTTTTTCCCAGGAACTTGGCATTGACCTCCACATTGTCCAAAGGAAATTCCAGTCCCTAGCCACAAGGCAGGATAAGGACATCATGTCTAAAGAGGCAGGGCCTATTGACCTCCCATGGATGAGGGAAGATAAGATAATGACCCCTCTGAGCTATGAGGGTTCTCTATGCAAGGTCACACAGGGTAAACTTCGAGCAAGAGGGGACAGCCTTGATACCTCCCTGTGGAAATGGAGCTAGGAAGCAGTGTGGTGATGCCTCAGATAAAGTCTCCCTGTGCCGGAGGTCACCTAACTCAACCTCAGCAAGCATTAGACCTCTTCCTTTCTGACATTTAACTTTCTTTCACTATGGTGATGTGGCATGCGCAAGACACCGAAAAGACCAATATCCTGATTGACCACTCTTTGACTCAGTTGATATGCTTATGACATCCCCAAGTGACATGAGGGGCTGCCAGGGATACACAGAAATGTCATCATCCTCAAGAAGCTACTCATCCCAGAGAGAGTAACATGCAGGCTGGCTCAGACAAAAACTTAGTAGTCCAAAGGAAATACCATAAGGGGAAAATGACACGAAACCAGCAGTTATAACTCTGAGTAGATACAAGACTGATGCTTATTCATCCCTATAGATGTTGGTCAGGACTGTCCTGGGAAACATATCATCTCCCCGAGTTATAACCAGAGACTCCTTCCCTCCTAGATAAGGCTGAGCCTTTTGATGATGGCTTTCCTGCCACTCTCAGGTCCCCATCATTACCCTCCCACAATTAATCCAAAATTGAATGCTATCAGAAATGTACTCATTTAATCATCTCTTTATCCCAGGTCTGGGTGTGTAGTTGAAGTCCAAAAATTATCTGCTGAATAATTATAACATTAACCATGAATGACAGCTACATATATAGCAAAGATGATTGTGATCCCAGTTCTCCCTCTGTTGTTCTTCCTTCCCCCACCCAACCCCTCTCTCACATCTTCCCACCTCCCAACCCCAACCCCCTGAACAAAGGCATTTGTTTAACCAAATATATGGGGTCTGACACAATCAGGTTGATACATAAACTTAACCACTATATTAATCCATGTGTTTAGTGAAATATTTTCAAAGAACAAAACCAGTCATTATGCCTTGTCAGCAGCCGCTGCACCACGCTATCCTTTGCATACAAGGCATTCATTGTTAAGGGTTGCTGCCTTTTCTGCTACGATTTTTCATGTATGTTATCTCTTTCTATTTTTCCTAATTGTTACCACCTATAACCCAGAGGCTATTGGCAGCTGATCTCTGCTGGCAAAGGGAAATTCAGCTTGTTTCAATGGCGTGTCACTGGGTATATCAATCTTACTCTAGGACCTGCCCCAGGCCTAGGAGCCGTTGGCCAACAGAAAATAAACTCAATGGTATTTTCATGGCATTTTGTTTCATTTTGCTTTGTTTTGTTTTTGTTTTTTTTTTATTAGTCATTTGCCTGTTGGTTTTCCACTTCTGTGGAGGTTTTTGTTTCTTGTTTTTGTTGTTTCATTTTCGTTTTTGTTTCTTTTGGGGAAGGGTTGAAAGAGAGATAGAGAGAACATAAAGTTGGTGGATAAAGAGGTAGAAGTTGATCTGGGAGGAGTTTTGGGAGGTGGAAAACATGTTCAAAACATATCGTTTGAAGGAAGAAATTTTCTAATAAAGAAAATATCTAAGTGGTTGTAATTCTGCTGAGTAGGAGACTAACATCAGAAAGCACAGGCACAAATAAAGACTCTGTGCTTGCCCAGCTAGCTGGTAAGCCTGTAGAGGGGCATTTCCTCAAGGCATCAGATTACTTTAGTACAGTGGTTCTCAACCCTTCTAATTCTATGACCCTTTAAAATAGTTCCTCATGGTGTGGTGACCCCAACCACAGAATTATTTTTGTTGCTACTTCATAACTGTAATTTTGCTGTTGTTATGAATTGTAATGTAAATATCTGATGTTCAGAATATCTAATGCACCACCCATGTTAAGGGGTCATTTGACACCCAAAGGTGTCACAACCCACAGGTCGAGAACTGCTGCTTTAGAACATGAGCCTAGGGGGGAAATAGAACTCAAACGAATGCAGAAAGTTGCAGGTTTTCCTAAAGAGAACCCTATTCATTTGATAGTAACGAATCTGGAAGAGAGTAAAGTGCATTACAGTACTTTCATGTTGGGTTTATTTTTGATGGATTTATTCATAAGAAGAGGGACTTTTTTGTAAAACTCTTACTGTCAAATATTATACTAAAACTTGAATTTGGCTTTCTCTTTGTCAAGATGATACATTTGTCTTATGATTTGAATAAAAAGTAATAAAAACATTTTAAAAATATTTTCTATAACCTACCTGATGGGACAATTTCTATATTTCGCTAGAAAAATGTCTGCTGTATCTGTGGCCTTATTGGACACTTGCCAGTTTTGTATCTAGCCTGCATTCTTTCATTTGTTTATTTTTAATAACAGGTTCTCAATCTGTAGCCCCAGCTGCCCTCACATTCACTCAGGGTAACCCAAGGCACACAGTCCAGCAACTTCAGCAGCAAACCAACTGTGGCCAGACTGAGATTGTTAGAGGAGAACCAGCGGGAGTGATGCTGTGTGTGCATGGCAGCTCCTGCAGAGCTGGGGCATCCTCTCGAGAGCCACCTACACCTCCAGCGAAGTCAAGGCCTGCTCACAGGAGTTTCACAAGGGGAGGAACTTCCCTAACGGCTTATTAAGATAACCCGGATGAGTTTTGTATCTCAATTCACTCCTGGGTTGATGTAATTTAAGAAGGATTAGAGCTAAGTAAAAGGCACATGATCCCAGTAAGCTCACTGGCTTGCTAAGGTAGGCATGTGTGGCATTGTGTTTCTAATCCGCTGTCAGAGCCCTATGTAGGGTGAATGTACATTTGCTCACACCTCCCCAGAAAAGTCACACAAGACTGCCCAAGATACAATTTCTCTTCTGTGCAATATGAGGCTGATTTTCTGATTGTGTCACAGAGCTCTCACAAGGTCACATAAGAACACACATGTATGTTACATGTGTCACATGCGCCATACCGTGGTCAGTGTTGGCATTCCCCTTTTGTTGAGCTCAGAAGTGTTCTACATACTTTTCGGTACAGCTGTCATTTAATCCTCACAGCTGTTCAGGAAGATGGATAACTATCCCCAGGTAGTAGATGAGGGTGTTACCCAAAACTGCATGATTTTGTCCCGATGGAGCCAAGATTTGAACCAGCTACCCTTCTCTCTATTAATACCACAGGAAGCTGGTCAGCATTTTACCAGGGCTGCCCTGAGTGCAGATAGTACTATTTCTGCTGTTACCACTGCCCTCAAGGGAGTACAAAATAACAGGACAATAAATGACCAGAAGCCACACAGATGACATCACTGAGAGAGTTGAATGTTGGGGGCTTGTAGTCCCCAGCTCTTCCTTTTGGGGACACTTTTGAGGACTTTTGTTTTCTGCTGCTGGGATTGTGACAATAGACTTCACAGTCCTGCCCCAAAATAATCTTGCAGAACATTGAATGTGTTCTTTCAAAGACAAAGACCACATGGAGACTAATATATGTCTGGAGAGGGTCTGCCTGCATCTGCCTGTCTTTCCACGAAGTGCCGACCCAAGTTTGGGGCGATGATGCTTTGGTTTGGGTGTAATGTGTATGACTTCCCAAACATGTATGTTTTTTGTCCCCAGGATGGTAATGGTGGGAGGCGCAGTGGTCCTTTAAGAGGTGGGCCCATGGAGTTCCTTAGATCACTCAGAGCTTGCTTTTACAAAGCATTGTGGGATCCTGATCTCTCAGGGTCTGTCTGCTTCCTGGCTCAAGATGTGAGCATTTGTTTCAACTCACTGTCCTGCTGTGATACACTGTCCTTTCTAGAAGCCCCAAACCATGTGATTACCTGACCTTGGAGTTGACTCTCTAGGAGCATGAGCTGGAAAAAGCCTCTCTACTTTATAAGTAGCTGGTCTTAGATATTTTCATGCAGTGATGGGAAGATGACAAATACAGGAAAGTAAGCGATAATGTAAAATATTTTAGAATAGTCCTGTACTTATGAACATACATTGGCAGTTCTTTCCGTGTCACTATGCATGAAAAATAGGCACATTTTAGAAAATTCAGACATGGTATGCCTGGTTTGCAAATGGCCCCCAGATGGGAATGTTGGCATGGGAGGACAGCGACAGCCTTCACGCTTCACGGCAGAGCCGTTCCTTATGGCTCTAGAGTGGTGTCTGGCCAGTACTTCTAGCATATATTTCTGCAGGTGTTGTCAGAAGAAGTCTAGAGATGAGGGGTACCCTGGCTGGACTACCTCGTGGATGGCCTATAGTGGGTGTAAATGTCACCAAGATGGACAGAGAAGACATCAATGATCTTGCTACCCAAGCTTGGCTTAAAGACTCCACCTCATGTGAGGGCTTTTGTCTTTATGATGTTACCTTTTTTTTGGCTGATTCTCTGTGTCCCTTTTATTAATATACATAAGTCATAAAGACTCCTCTTTTAACTCTGAAGCTAGTTAAACTGCCATCTCCTTCCTCCCTAGAACTGGGAATCCTTCACTTTCAGCTGCAGCCTCAATGCCTGCCTCCACTCTCCTATGACTTATATTCCTTAGGACAGGGAGCACCACAGAGAGGAAGGACTGCCATAGCTTGACCCACAGTTAGGTCTCTTGAGATCAAGTTCTCTCATGGTTGTGGGATACACATCAGAGGCTTGCCATTCATCTTAATAAGGCAACCTGGAATCCTTTGTATGACTCCATGGGTGCCACACAGCTAGGTCCTGCCTGGTTGGGCCTGGCATCTCTTTCCAGTGGCCACACTAGCACTGCACTAGAGTCCTCTTCTCTCACTATGAGGTCACAAGGCAGACCTACCCCACCCTGCAAATCTTTGGCCATGTACATCCTCTGACACATCCCGACTGACCTATCTTCATCACTGACTCAACTTCCTTGTCTTGCTTTTCACAGGTGCGGTTGAGCATCATTTGCAAGGCTGGGTGATTATGACCCTTCTTTTCCCCGGGTTAAATCAACCCAAAGAGAGGATCAGGGATCATTTTTGCCCTTTGATTTGTCTGTACTTGTCACATGTTCAGCAAACAATACACTCTTATACAATGATTGTATCAATCAATGCTAGGTTTCATAGGATCTGAGGTACCCAGTACTGGTCCTTTTGTTAACTGGACCTCTGACAGAGCTCTGGCAGATCTGGGGGACTGTTCCACTCAGAGGTGTCACAGCTAACCACTGAAGTCAGCTGGGTACCTCACAATGAGCTGCTTTGTGTATCACTTGTTTAATACCCATAGTAAGCTTATGAATTAGATTCTGTTTTGAATCCCCATTTTCCTCAGCTAGAAACAGAGGAACAGAAAGATCAAGTAAGTTACCCCAGAAGACAGAGCACTGCTGTGGTTTGAATTCTGCCTTGAGAGCCTGTACACCACACCACATATTTTCCTTCAGAAGTGAGACAGAATAAAACTTAGAGAAAAATACAATAAACTTTTGTGGTTAAAAAGCTGCAGTATGAATTATGTAAATAATGGCTTTCTTCATAGATGCATATTTTATGGGGTTTTTACAAAGGTATTTCCTTAACAATAAAAAGACTGTGCACAAATATTTTATTGTTTCTGGGAACAACTTCTGCTCTTAACCTTTAGATGAGGAGCCGTTTGCCTCCTGGGGTTGCCTGGCTGGGGGCTGGGAACAAAGTGCCCCTCAGTGCTTTCTGCCTTTGCCCGGTAGGATCATTGGGTCGCATCCCCTCGTTGTATCCCTGTTTTCCAAACATGTTCCTGTTTGATTGCTTTTTGTTTTTGTCTTTTGATTTACCACTGGAGCCACCTTTCATGGTCTCTAGATACGTTGGGAGACGTGCATTTAAGTGTTGTGCTCTTAGTGGTGATTCCCCCAGATCATAGACCTTACAGCCTCTGCTAACATCAGTCCAACTGTGAGACCAGCTTACCCTGATGAACGCCAGAGTCCTAGTCTTTTCAAGACATCTGTTCTTTGCGGCTCTGAGAAGCCGTAAACTAGCAGTAGTATGCCGTAGCACTCTGGTCACCTTGGAGCTCGTGGTGTCCCCTCTTCCTCAGCTTTGGTCATCTTAGAACAAACGTTGCTTCTTCGCTCAGTAATATGAGGCTCTTATTCATTCAGGGAGCTTAATATATGCTAAAGAAATATGTGAGTGTGAAGAATTTGGTTGAAATCTCCATGTTGGTATCTCTTGGCTTGTATAATATAGTGAGCATGATATAAAGTTTGGAAATATAAGTCCCCATTACATAGATTAGAAATATAGCTTTTGCAAACTCATGGCTCCATGTCCTATAGCTGTCTTGGACGGAATGGCTGACCTTGGTGACTACAGGCTGACCTTATCTAGAGACTTGTCATATACAGAGCTCAGGAATCATATGGACCTGGCAGTGTTGGCCAGCATCACAAGAGACTGCAGGCAGCAGGTGGAACACCGGCTCAGGCTTACTGGCACGCTGGCCAGGATGTTGCGTATCCTCTAACTCTGAGATTAGTGAGGTGAACTGGCCTGGGATTTGCTGTACTTTGACATGGAAATCCAGAGGACTAACTCAGGATGAGCGATGTGGTGTGGGTTATGATAAGCCCATTGAACACAGGCATGAGAAACAAAGGTGATATGTGGTCCTAAGCTCTGAAGACCTCCCATATAACTAGACCAGTGATTTCCAACCTATGGGTAGTGACCCCTTTGGGGGGGGTCACATAGCAGATATCCTTTATATAAGATATTTATATTACAATTTATAACAGTAGCAAAAATTACAGCTATGAAATAACAACAAAATAATTTTATGGTTGGGCTCACCACATCATGAGGAATTGTGTTAAAAGGGTGGCAGTATTAGGAACATTGAGAATTAGAACTCTGAATTAAACAGTGTTGATTATGAGCTATGGGTCCCTAACAAAGTCACAAAAGCACTCTGCTGTCATTATCCTGCCACCCACGTTGGGACTAATGAATGATATCATACATTTAAAAGTATCTAGTTACAAAGACATTTAAAAATATACAAATATTGATAAAAAAAGATTCACAATGTCCTATTGAACACATGGGTACCATCCAGCCTTCTATATATTATATGTATCAGATAAAGACTACTGTTATAGTAATTTTGGGCTAATAATAATTTATTTATTTATCCAAGTAATATTTATACAATTTCCTTTTACATTAAAGATATAGCCCAAGTTCCCATAGAGAAGTTCCAGTTAGCTCCCATTCACCAAAGGTCACCGTGAAGCCCTGCTCCACAATTCTTTGCCCCTTTATAACATGATGTGCATTTCAGAAATGTGTTTTCTAAATATTTATTTATTTTGTGTGTGTCTGTAAATGTATGAGTCTCTCTCTCTCTGTGTGTATGTGTGTGTGTGTGTGTGTTGGGGTGGTGTTCATGCACCTCTACCTCTACATGCGTACAGAGGTCAAGAGATGCACTCTACATGCATGCAGAGGCCAAGAGATGGACTCAGGTGTTCTCTGTCACTCTCTATTTCTTTGAGACAGGGTCTTCCTATAAACCTGGGGTTGGTGTATTTTCAGAGTGTCTGGAAGCTAGCAATTCCTAGCAATCCTCCTGCCTCTTATTCTCATCAGAGCTAAGGATACAGGTGTGTGGTACTTATTACATGGGTGTTACATAGATGCTGGGATCCAAACTCCTGCTCTCTTGATCATGCAGTGTTCTGATTTCATTCTGTTGCACCAACAAACACCATGACTAAAAGAAACTCGGGAGGAAATGGGTTTATTTGGCTTACATTTACATATAGGTCACAATCCATTATTAGGAAAGTCAGGGAAGGGACTCAAGCCAGAACTGAAGCTGGCTGGTGCACTGTCTTATGCTCAGCTAACTCTCTTATAACCCGGAACTATGTGTCTAGGGACGGTACAGCCTACAGTGGGATGGACTTTCCCATATCAATTAGTTGTCATGACTATGCCTGCATAGATACGCCCATCAGTCAATATGATCAAGTAGATTCTTCATTTTGAGATTCTCTCTTCCTACCTGACTTTTTGTGATGTCAAATTGACAATAAAAACTAACCAGGACATGTAGAAAACACTCTTCACTTTAGACCCAGAAGAACTTTCATAATCTGTATTTATAGTAAATAATAATTATTATCAAAGTAAAAAATATGTCTACGTTTGGATATGTAGCTCAATTGTAGAGCTTGAAAGACCTAAGTCTATCTCTGATTCCAAGAAAATACACACACACATCCCCCCATATATTCAGCAATATAATATAAGTAGATGAGAAATAATAACAAGTAATATAACATATTATTAATATAGTATATATTTCTATTTACCTTTTAATTTAGTAAAAAATATCTGCCTTTGGTTATGTGTCCTACACATATATTACAGCTTATTTAGTAGGTTTTAGCTAGTTTTCTTTTTCTTTTTTTTCATTTGAATGAACCCTCTTTTGAGCAACCCCATAACCTGTGGTGCTTAACTTAAATTAACAACTTGTCATAACCTAGAATCACCTGTGTAGGCAGAGTTCCTCTGTGTCTCAGAAGCCACTTCCCAAATTCCCAAATAATCACTCAGAGGCTTAATATTAATTACAAATGCTCAGCCAATAACTTAGGCTTGTTACTAGCTAACTCTTACATTTTAAAATAACCCATATTTCTTATCTACCCTTTGCCATGTGGTGCATGGCATGTTACTTCATTTTCTACATGTCCTGCTTCCTCTGCATCTGGCTGGTGTCTCCTCAGACTCTTCCCTTCTTCCCAGCATCCTCCTAGTCTTGCCCAATCTCTTCCTGCCCCGCTATAGGCCAGTCTGTCCTTTATTAACCAATGAGAGTAATACATATTCACAGTGTACAGAAGAATTATTCCACCTCACACTTGAGAAGAGCGTCTCAATGAGGGACGGTCTAGATGGGGTTGGCTTGTGGACATATTTGTAGAAGATTATACTAAGTTAATTGACTTGGGGAGATACAGTCCACAGTTGGTAGCACCATTCCCTATGCAGGGGTTCTTGGACTATGTAAGAAAGGAGACATTGAACTGAGCACAAGCGAGCAAACAAGTAAATCACATCTTGACTGTGGGTAAAATGTGGCTAGCTGAAAGTTCCCATCTCGACTTTCCTATGATGGACTGTAACCTGGAATTGCAAGCTGAAATAATCCCATTTCTCCCAAAGTTCCTTTTGTCAAGGTATCTTAACACGACAACCACAAAATGAAACTAGAACAAGATGCCTAGTGCGTATCTGTTTATAGACATGTAAGGATTTCTGTAGATAAGGCAAGAACAAGTCTGGAGGCAGATGGCTCGGTCAGATTCTGTGTCTATGTTAAATGCTACCCACCAACAGCATCTCCAAGCCTGGAGTCAGATTCTGCATCTATGTTAAATGCTACCCACCAGCAGCATCTCCAGGCCTGGAGTCAGATTCTGCATCTATGTTAAATGCTATCCACCAGCAGCATCTCCAGGCCTGGAGTCAGATTCTGCATCTGTGTTAAATGCTATCCACCAGTAGCATCTCCAAGCTCTGGAGTCAGATTCTGTGTCTATGTTAAATGCTACCCACCAGCAGCATGCCCAAGCCTGTAGTCAGTATCTCCTGGCTTCCACCAAAGGTTGAAGTTTTTTGTTTTCTCAGTCTGTTAAGTAGGGGAAAAAGGATTCATCTTGTCTTAGTAAGCATTTCTTCAATAAATGGTTGAGTTCATCATATGCCACTCTGTTTATATTGCTTCTTAAAAGGCTGTGTTGTCCATATACAGAACCATTGTTATTATCAGGCTATTGATTGTCATCTTAAGACCGACCTGAAGATTTCTGCATGATTCCTGATAGATTCTTTTATCTGTTACTTATGGCCCTGCCACAACAATCCCTTTTATGTTCTACTTTCTTTTTATGTTAGATAGAAGAAAGTAATGCTTTGAGAAATTATGAAAGAAGCACACTCCCAGGGACACTGACTGGTGTTGACAGAAACTCTAGAGAGGGCACCTGGCCATCAGACTCCCTTCCCTCACACCCATGGAGAAATGGGACCATTTCAAAAGAATGTGCAGTATGTGGGCCGTTCAGATTTCTCTTTGCCCCTAAGACCTAGAAGTAGTGGTTAGATCAATGGGAATGCATCTGAGCTTTAATCGTTTATGACAACATTTTAAAGATACCAACAAGTTGCAATAATATGACTTTTTAAAGTGCTGAGCTCTGAGAAACAGGATAAGCCTTTAAGTAGATCTAATGTGTCTGCTGTGCTGGGCAAACAGCTGCAGTGGAACACACTAAATCAACTTTAAATGTAAAATAGGCAGAAAAACATCCAGTTGCAACTTGGTAAGCTTGATGCTCCAGGCAGAAGTGTCCTGTCGATGACACTGAGGATCCAGTCGGTGACTACCAACACTGTACCAGAACGATCCACGAGCCTTTAGGAAATAGGTTCTGAGGCCCACTCCTGAGATTCGTGTTTAGAACACATCTCCTTTGTCAGATGGAAAGTCTGTGACCCTCTGCCATTTGAATACCCCTGTGTCACTGTGTGACTCATGAATCAGCTGGTATGTAACTGACTCACTTTTCCAACCAATCAGCTTCTCCCAGTTCAACACTAAACTTCTCATTTTCTCCCCGGCATCCAGACCAAAGCCTCTGCTGCGGCTTCCATAGTACAGTCTGTTCTGGTGATATTTTCAAGAACATCTTTTGACTCTGTCCTCCCTTTCCACCACCAGGCTTTGCAAGCTTAAAAATCTGGTCCTGAGATTGTCTGTCAGGAGCCACACTGACCATGATCTTGGTTCCTGGAAGTTCAGCTTTAATTGTGTCGCTAACTGCTCCAAAACGTCCATCATTTTCACATAATTCACATTTGCACCGCGAAGTTCAAGCTCTGTTCTTCAAAGCCTGACATTTGCTGCATGCATCTGAGCTGCACTTTCAACATTGCTTCCCACTCATCTGTGGCATGTGCCCTTGGCCTTATCTGGTTGTGCGATGGCCGCCGAGTACATTTACTATTTCAGTTTTAATTTTTTATTTCTAGTTTGAATTTATTTTTTTCTTTGTGCCATAGTTGAGAACAATTCTTTGATATCTCTGTGCTTTTCAAAGTGACTCTGTGAGTCTCCCCAACACTGCTTTAACAATATCTCCTATATTTTGATATATTTCACCTTCATTTGGTTCAAAGTCTTTTTCAATCATTTTTTTGGTTTCTTCTTTGAATCATAGTTTATTTAAAAGATTTTTCTTTCATTTTCCATATCTGGAGATTTTTCAGAGATCTTTCTGTTATTAATTTTTATTCAGTTCCATTATGGTCACAGAATATTCTTTGTTTGACTTGGATCTGTTCATCCAAATTTATTGGGTCTTATTTTATGACATAAAATGCTGTTTATCTTGGAACATGCCCTAATGGTCTTGTGTGCATGAAAAGAATGTATCCAGCTGCCATTGGATGAACTGATCAAGACATGCAAGTTAGGTTGGCCTGATTCAGTGGTGTTTAGGTTTTCTATATGCAAACCTATATTTTCTGTTTGTTCCTTCAATTACTGAAAGAAGGATGGGACATTGCAACTTAAAATGTAAATTTGTCTTTCTCCTTGCAGGTTTGAGTTATTGCTCCTCCTATTTCAAAGTTCTAATAGGCATATAAACATTGAGGATTGTTACATCCTCTTGACAAATTGCCCTTCTTGTTTTAATTCAAATTTTGGTATAAAGCAGATCTGTTTTCATCATCCCCCACAGCTTTTCAACTTCTATCACGTGGCTCTATGTTACATAACTGTAAGTCCGTGGGCCAATGGTGGCTTCCTTTGTTGAGACCCCATGACTGCAATGACTACTCTTTCAGAAAGACCCCTGACACAGAAGAGCTAAATGTTGTGATGAAAACCCCTCAGGAGCACAGGGAGGAAGGAGAACAGCATTACTGAGCTCCTATTCTGCTCCGTGCACAGTTGTACTCCACCATTGCTGCTACTCTTACCAGCAACGACAGGATTCATTAACTCTCATCGTATTCGCCACCTATCAAGACAAGCTCTTCGTACATGCTGTTTCGCACATTAGTTTTGATGACAACTCTGTAGACTACAACTTCATTAATTCCACTTTACAGCAAGCAAACTCAAAGCTCATTGGATTGAATGGGCTAGCCTAGAGCCATGAGGTTTGCAAGCCAGCTCCACATGTATAATTCTAAGAATGTGCCTTCAGCATTTTGTCCCCTCCTAGTCTATCCAACACTCTCCCACTGCCTGGAAAGACTCTGAAAATGTAATCAAAGCTCCCAAACAGCTGGCTTTAGACAGGGCATGTAGGACTGCCCAGGTAGATCCACAGTAGTCACAGGATTTCATAGGAATAGAAGAAGGAAGTGGAATAAAGCATCTGTTACATTAGGCAGATGAACAGAATTATTGACACAAACCTTATTTTTATGCTTACTCAACGCAGTTGAAAACATATCCACTAAAAATCCCACATGCGTGTTAGCATATGGTACCTCCAGTGTGTCCTTGGCTTACAGTTAAGCAGTGCTTACCAAGCATTGAAGTTTTATGAATGACTGAAGAAGCTATCGGCCTCTTAAGCAGCACCATCACTTTTTCCTGTTTGCTAACTTGTTCACATCCTGTTAACACCAATCAGGAGGTTTCCCTAGATGTCTAGCTCACAGTTTTAGAAGGCTCTATTGTGGATGTTTTGAGCTACATTCTGCCGACATATTACCTCTCCCATGCTCACAGCCCCATTGCCCTTGGGAGTATCTTCTGTTGGGGTGGACAAGAGGTCTTGAAGATCATTGCAACCATTAGAACTCTTCAACAGAAAGATGCCAATGTCAAGTGAAGCAGCAATCAGGGAGCCTAGATTGTCTGAGCTAGGTCTCTGCATATATATTATGGTTGTATATCTTGGTGTTCTTGTGGGACTCGTAACAGTGGGAGCAAGGACTGTCTCTGACTCTTTTGCCTTGCTTTTGGAACCCTTTTTCTCCTACTAGATTGCCACACTGGCCATGATATGAGGGTATGTGTCTGGTCTTATTGTAACTTGTTATGCCATGTTTGGTTGATGTCCCTGATCTTTTTTCTTTTTTTATTGATTTTATTGAGCTCTACGTTTTTCTCTGCTTCCCTCCCTGCCTCTCCCCATGCCTTCACTCTTTCCCATGGTCCCCATGCTCCCAATTTACTCAGGAGATCTTATCTTTTTCTACTT
>LOJH01028827.1:0-17620 GCA_001685095.1 Ellobius talpinus | reverse complement strand
TTGAACTCAGGACCTTAGGAAGAGCAGGCAATGCTCTTAACCACTGAGCCATCTTTCTAGCCCTAGAATCCACTTCTTTATAGGAGCTCCTGCACTCACTATGGAACCACATCTCAATAAACCCATTGTAAACTTCAAACGTTCCAGCAGTTCTGTGCCTGTGCCTACTAAGCGCAGGAGCACAGCACAGCCCACTTTCCAGGGCTCAGGCAGGTAGTGCCATCAAAAACCACTCTGTCTTGTGATAAAATACATTGTTAGATGCCTTCCAAAGTCTGTGACATTCTGATTGCCTCCCCCAGGGGAAAGCAGAACTCAATAGTTTGAAGTACAGTTTCTAGAGAATGCACAGCATTTGACACTGTTATGCAGATGGAGACAAAGAGATGCAGCCATCATGGGCTGCAGACTGTGTGCAAGGTGAATGTGGTGTTTCACACTTACAATCCCAGAGCTGGGGAGGCAGAAGCAGGCAGATCACTGGGGCTTGCTGGCCATCCAGCTTCAACTACTAGGTTAGCTCCAGGCCAAAAACCAGTAGATGGCACATACCTGACAAACATCTGAGGTTGTTCACTGACCTCTGACCTCCAGATACATGCATGCACATGTGAACACATATACATACTTTGAAAAAAAAAAACTTGGAGACTCATGTATCACCGTCCCAGTCCAGACAAACAGACCAGTGCACTCCTCCACCTAAGCACTTGTCAGGCAGAATCTGCCTCCTTCCAGCAACGCCAGCGGGAGTCTGAGCACCTAGGAAACGAGGGTTTCCTCAGATGAGCAGAACAGATACTTCAAAGCTCTCACACTTGTCTACTCTTCAGGTTCAGGAGTTGAAAAGGTTTGACTCTAGCAATTTGCATGTCACAGAATCAGTGTTATGGTAGAGTGGAGCCCCAAGCTGGTCTATGTTCTCAGAGCTCATTTCTCTCTTAAAACGCTAAAGGTAAAGTTCAACCCCCAAAGGATGCGTACTCAAATCCCTGTTTATCTCAAATTCAGTTTCTTTTGAAAAAAAAAAAAGCCAATATCTCAGAAAAAGAGTAAGTCGATAACTTGGCATATGAGATGTTTGGTCTGGGCTACAGGGAGTATGCCCTCCAAGAGCAATGAAAATGTCTTAATCAGGGGGGTCACATGCTGCAGGTTAAGGCTGCCCCCAACAATACTGTACCCTGGAATTCACAGCTTATATTATCCTGTATCCTTGAGGATGGCCAGGCATACAGACCTACTTGAATCTAACCAAGAGAACAAGGCTGTCAGAGCCAGGATGCAGCCCAGTTGGTAGAATGCCTTCTGTCCTGCTGCGGGACACTGGGTTACAGATGCGCTATAGTGTCCACATTTTATGTGGATTTTGAGGATTCAAATTTATTTCCTCACACCTGCCTGGCAAGGTCTTTGCCCACTGAGCCATTTTCCAAGTCCCAATATATCTTTTATTTAATTATTTTTTCTCTTCCCCATACTAAAAAATACTTTTTAAAAAATAGTGATTTTTTTAGTCTAGTAATTTTCTCTTCTAATCACATATCCTAGGAAAATGAATATTGGTAGACCTTTGTGTGATGAAATGTTCATTTCAGGGTTGTTTGCAGAAGAAAGCGTTTCAATGTCTCCAAACAAAAAGGCTAAGAGATGTGATTCTATCTAAATGGTAACACAGTGTGTAAATGTTTAAGACCTTATTTCTAAAGGACATTATGAGAAAAACACTTGTGACGTGGTGATGTCAGTAGAGGAGGAGAATGTGGAGTAGACCTCCCTGGGCAGGGTAGATTCTTCTAGAGAAAGAATTAACAGGTGACGTCTACTGATTTTTTGGGAAAATTCCTCCAAATACCTGATGGTGAAATCTGTTGCTTTTACGTTCATGAGGAAACTAACAAACCAGAATCAGAACATAAACACTCCCGCCCCCAGCTCAAGAATTTTAGGAAGGTCTTAGTGTCTCTACATGAGGTGCTTGGAACATATAGAAGCCCTTTGTGAAGGTGGTGGAGCCTGGGATGCTACCAGCCTCTGTCATCAATCACTTCATCCCACGTGTGTACTGAGACTGAGGTGAGGGCAAAGCATTGACAAATAGAAGAACAATAAGAGACCCAGGAGGTAAAAGCACTTCCCACCAAAGCTGATGACCCTAGCTCACCTAGAGGAAGAGAACTTACTCCCACACTATTTTTGACTCCCACAAGTGTGCTGTGGTACACACACACACACACACAATAAATTTCAAAATGTACAAAACAAATTTCAAAATATGGACTAGAGCGTGATAAAAAATACCAGAATTCTTTACCCACAGTAAGTTCCAGGAAAATTTGTTAACTGCCTGTTATTCCCCCGCCAAAGTAAAAATTGTGTCTCATTGTGCATAACATCAAAAGCAGTAAAAACTGCTAATTCTCTTGACCACGGTGTCACCCCACCATGGCATCCAGGCCGTTGCAGGAGGAACCACAAGCTGAGGTTACCCAACAACCACCCAAAAACAGACCATTCAAAAGAAATGCCTAACATTCTAACAGCTGTAGATAGGATCACCAGCCAGTGCACACTCACCAGGACACCACTAGACAAATGTCAGCCATTCAGAGGTCCTAAACCTCAGAAACCCCTCATCCCAACCTTTACTACTACTACAAAAAAAAAAACCAATTCTAATTGAACTCGGGGCTCTCTGGTTATTCCAATACATTGGACATGCAGAGAGACCGAGTTTGCAAACTTGATTAAAATAAAGACTCTTTCTTTTACATATGGGACTCGGTCTCCTTGTTGGCTTTTGCGGGGACTTCGTGGATTTGGGCATAACACTCTGCATGTGGGGTGAGCCCAGGTCTCACTCTACTTCTGAAAGTTGGCTAGATGCTAATCTTGGGAGAATGTTCACATACCCTGCTGTGGCTCCTAAAAGTAGGGTCACCCTAGCCAGACAGCCATTGATGGGAACAACAGTCTGTGAGTGCTTTTCAGTCCTGGAATCACTCACTCTTCTTGCTGGCGCCAAGGAAGGTAGAGCAAAGCCCACCCACCATCTTTTCAGCCCTTGAATTAGATTGCAGTTTGAGAACATTGCCAAGCTTTCAGGGAGCAGTTGGAGAAACAGTGGGCACACAATAAACACTTTCCCACTGTGCATTGCACTCAGCTGGACGCTGTTAGGGGCCCGGGGTGATGCCAGCAGAGAAGCACAGGTTGCAGGGCTATTTCCACTTGGCTGGTTCTGTACTGTGGGCATGAGGGGTGGCTTTTCAGTTGCTTTCTTGTGGATAGACTTATGTTTTATCCATTAAAAGTGTCTCAGAAAGACAAAATTATCAGTTCAGATTCCCAGCCTTGGTGAACCTTTCTCACACTTCAGGCTGCCTAGAATCCACACCCGTTCCACCCCAGGGATTCGTTTATCTCCTTACAAGGCCTGAGTTGCCTTCTACTACAGGTACCAAATGTCCGTCTAGTCCCTTTCTAGTCTTGCAGTCAGAGCTCAGACATGTGACCAGTGAGTCTACCAGTGGGTATACCAGCTCCAAGCTTGAATCTGAATTCAGGAGGAGAAACCACCAGGATGCTGGGGCTCAATGATGCTGGTGCTAGGAACACTAGGGCTTGGGGAGACTGAGGCTCAGTGAGAGTTGGACAGAGAGATGCTGGGGTTCAGAGATGCTGGAGACTGATGGCCTCTCCCAGTGTTTGAAATAATAAGATCTAACCATTCTTCCAGACCCCACTCCTCTGTTATGAGAGCTCACAGCAAGTTCTTCCATATCCAATAAACATTAGTAAATTACATAGTCTGGGGGGTGAGAATCCAACTCTGTCCTTTCCAAATCTCCACCACCACTGAGAATGTGGGGTACCCAGATATCATAAAGGATATAGGAAGTGATGGGACCTAAATCAAAATCCAGAGACTGTCCCTGCTGAGTGACCACAGTCCTCTCCTCCCTTGCTCCAACCCTTTCCTTTCAATGTTCACGGACCAATGTGGTGACATCATTGCCCCATGATATTAAAACAAAACACAAATTACTTTCAGGGCTCCCTACCATTAGTTCTCCTTTCTCTCATGCTCTTTCACTCGAATACATATTATAAGTATGTATCATTTTTATGTGCTTGCAGAAGTCATTAAATAAACCATCAGAGTGACTGTGCCCACTGGGACGGCTAGCATAAATGGTTTAGGAGTATTTAGGGAGTCGTTATTACTTCTGTGAATCATATGGGCACTAGGCAGGCATCTGGCGAGCCACACTCTCTCCTTCATAAGATAAAAACCTGTAAGCCACAGGAAGGTGAGGTACCCACCTGGAGTTAGGCCATCCGATGCAGCGCCTAGCAACCACTCAGACTCCCTGTGGCTGTGTGGACTCTCAGGGTCATCACTGGTGATATTACTGCACTCAGTCACAAACCCTGAGTTCTGTGCTTTGAAAATGTTATAGGGATCTTTGAGCCGCTAGGGGCAAGGCTGAGAAAGCAGCAAAGCACAACTCTGGGTTCAGCTTGCTGCTTAGTCATCAAGGTTAT
Organism: Ellobius talpinus; assembly: GCA_001685095.1. Lineage (NCBI taxonomy): Eukaryota > Metazoa > Chordata > Mammalia > Rodentia > Cricetidae > Ellobius > Ellobius talpinus. The sequence goes on along the minus strand of LOJH01028827.1, from coordinate 13,072 downwards.
CTATGTTTTGTTTTTAATTTTACTTTTTAGATTTATTTATTTTATGTGTATGAGTGTTATGCCTTCATGTATATCTGTGCACCACACACATACCTGGTGCCCTCTGAGGTCAGAAAAAAACAGATCCCCTGGAACTAAAATTACAGGCTGTTATGAGCCACGGGATAGATGCTGGTTACCCAACCTGACTCCCCTGCAAGAACAGCAGGTGTTCTTAACTGCTGAGTCATCTCTCCAGCCCCTATATCAGGTTTGCTTTTTGTTGTTGTCGTTGTTACTGTTGCTGCTCTGGAAACCAAGCCTAGACCCTCGCACGTGGTAGGTAAGTGCTCTATCACTGAACCATAGTTCCGTGACGGATATTGCTTTGAATTAGCAGACTATGGGATTGGAAAGATGCCTCAGTGTTAAAGATCTTGTACTGCTTCTGCAGAGGACTCAAGTTCGGTTCCAAACATTCCCATCAGGCGACTCACAGCCACCTGTAACTCCAGCTCCGAGGGTCCAGCACTTCCAGCCTCCACAAGCACCTGCAATCGTATGCACACACCTCCACAGTGACATATACACATAAGTGAAAATAAAACATGAAAAGGGAGTGCTATAAAAATTAGTTAACAGACATGCTGGCTGGTTTTCTGTCAACTTGACACAAGCTAAAGTCTTCTGAGGGGGGACCCTCACTTAAGAAAGTGCCTCCATGACACCAGGCTATAGGCAGGCCTGTAGGGGGGACCCTCAATTAAGAAAGTGCCTCCATGACACCAGGCTATAGGCAGGCCTGTAGGGGGGACCCTCAATTAAAAAGTGCCTCCATGACACCAGGCTATAGGCAGGCCTGTAGGGCTTTTTCTTGTTTGTTTTTATTTTTGTTTTTCGAGACAGGTTTTCTCTGTCCTGGAACTTTTTCCTTAGACAAGATTGGCCTTGAACTCAGAGATCTGCCTGTCTCTGCCTTCCAAGTGCTGGGATTAAAGACTTGGGCCACCATGCCCTGCTAGTAGGGCACTTTCTTAGTGATTGATGTGGGAGAGCTCAGACCATTATGGGTGGTGCTGCCTTGGGCTGGGGTTCTAAGTTCTATGAGCAACCCATGATGATCAAGCCAGTAAGCCACACTCCTTGATGGCCTCCAGGTTCCTGCCCTCCTTGAGTTCCTGTCCTCGCTGTTTTTGATGATGAACTCTTATATGGAATAGTAAGTGAAATAAACCCTTTCCTCCCCAAGTTTCTTCTGGGCCTTTGGTCATGGTGTTTTATCACAACAGTAGTAACCCTAAGTAAGACAACAGACAATCTTTATCTCTGCTCAACCCCACCACCATGCTTAACAATAAAAGCTGGGGTTATTCCCACTGCAGGGCCAAGACAAGGTAGCCAGCTGCTGCTGCGGTTGTTCGTGATCATCCTGACCATGTGAGTCGTCTTAGGCTGTGCTGTGCTGCTGGAAAAAATGAGGTAGCTAGTAACGAGCTGTCATGTTTTCTCACAATTATGAAAGCTGAGGAGCCCAAGACCAAGGGGACTCATGTGGCAAGGTCTTTTGGGGTGGTAGCATGCTGAAAAGGCGAAGAGAGAAAGGGGACAGAGAAACAGAGCCTGAAGACATGCCAGCATGTGATGCTCCTGAGCCCCTCTGCAGGACTTACCAGAGTTTGTCTTAGCCTTTGGGAGTGTCGCCTGATGCGCCTCTCCTCAGAGCCTGCCCTTAGCACAAAAGTGCTGTTTCTCCAAGACGACTCTGCAGCCCTGACTCTAACCCTTAGGGCAGCCCCTCACCCATGTCTGGTCAATAGAGGATGCAAAGACCCCGTCTGCTTAGGTCATTTGGGCATGCTGGTGAAGGGCTAACTTCTCCACACTGCAGCGAGCTTTGCTTCCTGGTCCCTGTGTGACCATTGCTTCCCTTACATTTTGTTGCTAAAAGGGAGTTGTAGAGAATTCGCTGATACCTTATGAAGGCAGAAATGTTGAAGATTTATGGGCCTCTATGTATCTTTTTAGAGAGTCACTTTGTTAACTGATGCAGTAGTACCATTCATATATAATTGGCACGTAGGCGTTGATGTTATCTTTCCCAGTTTCTGTTCCCAAGAATTCATTCTAGAGCATCCAGATTATCGCTAAAATGAAAGGGAAGTGCAGGTTCTTATAGAAACTGCCCCACTATTGGTGTCCCCTCCCTGAGGTGGGCACAACGGCATAGTCCCCTGAAAGCCACAGTTCACATTTGGCTCACCCAGAGTTTTGTACACTGTGTGCCTGTCCCCAACCAGAAACACATAGCAGGCAGCATGGGTGTGGATCTTAACTTCATTGTATTTTCGTATGGTATATGATAAGGCCTTGTGTTTTAGTGTGAGTGTGTGCTGGTCCTCGGGTTAGCTGCAATCATTTCTAATCCTGTGAAGTTACACCTAATACAATAAATTACCTACAGTTCCTGGAAGTGGCATTCCTTAGGTCAAGCAGACACTAAGGGTGACATGGGAGGTAAAAGCACCCTTTCTTTGCTGGAGCCAGTGAGTGCCTACTGAACCTAATTAGCTCACTGATCTTTGTCACCTTGAGAGGCCCCTAGCCTCATAGGGAGCCACTGACACAGAAGCTGTAGAACCCCAGACTTTCCAAGAACAAGACATTTCTCTGTGTACCTCAATGACTGTAAGCCACCACTCAGAGCCTATGTCACTTTATTTCTAGACTAGTCAGTTGTCACTGGAATTAATTAAATTGGCATTCTACCCATCCCTATGAGACCCGCACAGCTCTCTCTAGAATGAGGGGTTAGCTAGCCATGTGTGCATCTATGACGACACTGATGTCTGGTTTGCAGCTTCAAATGTCACAGTGTATCAGGAAGGGGCAAGAGAGTGGCTGTGTTTGTAGGAGCAGGTATTTCTAATAAGGGAAAGGATAGAAAACTGTAGGGTAATGACTCAGAGAAGCAGATGGCTCCAGGACTGTGCTCTGGAAGCCCCTGTCTGCACCCAAAGGAGGTTTTGGCACATACTGGCCTTCCTGTGTCTCAGCTTAGTGTGCCCGGGCAGGTGGGGTGAACATTACTGAGAACTGGATCTCAGATCATAGGGACAGATGCAGTTCCTACCCTTTGTTCCTAGTAGGGCTGATGGTCAGTTTCCACCACCCCTAGACAAAGCAGAATGTTCTTCGAATGACCCTTTAGTAGACTCGAGTTCAGCACCATGGTGAAGAGAGGAACTGGTGTTCTGGCCACAGGACCTGTCTGAGGAAGAAAGACTCTCTCACAGGGACTAGTGATGAAGTCTGAGACTGGCCCAAAGAAAGTCCAGGACTGTGAGAAGGACAGGAAAGGGGAGCAGAAATTGCTCTTCTTATCACTGTGACTGGATCCCAGACAGGAAGCCACTCAGGGGAGGAGTTGTTTAACTCACATGACAAAGAAGAAATGGCAGAGTTCATGGAAACAGGAATCTATGACTGGGACTCCTCAAATCTCAACAATCAGAAAGCAGAGACCCTTGGATGGCACCTGAGTCAAGCCATAACCCTTAAGGCCCACTCGCCTAGTGCCCCAGTTCCTTCAGGAAGGCTCTACCTCCTAACAGTTCCACAATCTCCTCAAACAGTGGCACCAAACATTCAAACACAAGAGCCTGTGAGGACATTGTCAAACCATAACAATGAGGAAATGAATGAACAAATAAATGTGGCCCTTAGCACCATGCCCACCTCCAGGAGTTAGTGTAAAGTTACACCTATGTCCTTGACCAACACATTGCTTCCCAGCTCTGCTACACCCTGCAGAACAGACTCTGTCACAAACAGTAGGGCTCCTTGAAGTACAGGCAGGGGATGCACAATGATGCTTTGGTCCAGAACAGACTGAGCGCACGGCTGTGCACCACAAAGATTACAGGGCTTGATGCTGCTACAGCCATCTTAGTGTGGGTAAGTGCACTCTGTGATGATCAAATTGCCTGATGGTGCCTCTCTCAGAAGGCCTCCTTGTTGTTGACCAGTGTGGCTGTATTTCTCCTTTACAGCAAGCACAAGCTGATCTTCTAGGTGACAAATAATGGGGAGCACAGTGAAGAGGAGTGACTCTCCTGGGGTGTATCAGTTACTTTTCTATTACTATGATAAAACCCCATGACCAATGCAACTTTGGGAAGAAAGAGTTTATTTGGATTTATGATTCCAGTGGGCTAAAAAGTCCATCACCATCAAAGGCTTATTCTTCTGCCAGCCAAGCAAGGCCATTCCTCTTAGTAGATCTGAAGTCCCACTATTTTCTTGTCTATTCTCCCTGTAACAGATTTCTGCAGTTTTTCCACTATCATTAAGTGTTGTGGTTGAATAGGTATTGTCCCATAGACTCATGTTTGAATGCTTGGCCTATAGGAAGTGGCACTATTAGGAAGTGTGGCCTTATTGGAGTAGGTATGGCTTTGTTGGAGGAAGGAAGTATGGGGGCAGGCTGTGAGCTCTCATATGCACAAGCTGTGCTCAGTGTGGTACACAGTTCACTTCCTGTTGCTTGTGGATCAACATATAGAATTCTCAGTTTCTTCTCCAGCACCATGCCTGCCTGCATACCACCATGTCCTACCATGATGATAATGAACTAAACCTCTGAAATTGTAAGCCAGCCCCAATTAAATGTTTTCTTCATAAGAGTTGCTATAGTTATAGTGTCTCTTCTTAGCAATAGAAACCCTAAGACCCTAAGTGAAGTGGCATTCTTACCTGGCAGAGGCACACACATGCTTCCTTATGCACCCAGAAAGTTTCTGTCTGTATATGTGTTGTGGTTACACAGCAGTTGCTTGGAGGGCAAGCACTGGTGTGTAAATTTTCTGGTTGGATGTTTACTGGGCTTTCCCCTTGGAGTCCATACCTGCAGGGGAGAAAGGAAGCAGGGAGGCGGAGGAAGGAAGCTTCTAAGTGGTCTTAACAAAGGTTTGGCAATACTAAGGGCATCCTGGCTCCAGGATAGCCCCCACAGAAAAGTACAGAATTTAACCTTACCCAGTGGAAGCTTTACTTTTGCCTAAGGGTCAAGGAGGTCTTTAAGCCTTGGGTTGCTAAACCCAGCAAAATGACACCATTTACTTGGGGTCCTGGGCCACGTTAGAGAGCATATATGGACACCATGACTTAGGGTGGGGCCTGGATCACAGGGTACTTACTTGACATCCTAGAGGCTGGAGACTGAAGGTCAACCAGATAGACAGTCAGTCACATCAGTCAGATAGAGCCCCAGTTAAGGTTCCAGGTACCAAATTTCCTGTGAACTTCTCTGGGAAGCAAGACTGCTACTGACTTCCTGTCTTGACCTCTGTGGATATTCCAAAAGAAACACACATATCTAAAGATTCAAAGCTATCACCAACAGATGAGAGAAAACATGCAATATTTGTCTCTCTTGGTCTCACATAACCCAGAATGATTGTTTCCAGCTTCATCCATTTACCTGTGAATTCTTTTTTAACTGCTGAATAATATTCCATTGTGTAAAAGTACCACATTTTCATTATCCATTCTTCAGTCAATGGACATCTAGACTGTTGTAAATACAGAAACAAAGAATGTGGATGAGCAATGACTTCTATAGTAGGATATAAAGTGTGGGTATATGCCCAAAAAGATATAACTGGATCGTATGGTAGGTATATTTTTAGCATTTTTGAGGAACCTCCACACTGATTTCCATAGTAGCTGCACGAGTTTGCACTTCCACCAGCAGTGAATTAAATGTTCCCCTCTCCCCACATCCATTCTAACATTTGTCATCTTTAAAAAAAAAAAAACTTAGCCAGGTAGTGGTGGTGTCCAAATTTGATCCCAGTACTCTGGAGGCAGAGGCAGGTGGTTCTCTGTGAGTTTGAGGCCAGCTTGGCCTATGAAGTGAGTTCCAGGACAGCCAGGGCTACACAGAGAACCCCTGTCTCAAGAAACCAAACATAAAAATAATAAAATAAAAATAAAAAAAGAATAAAACAAAAAAAGAGAAAAAAATCAGCCTTTTCAATGGGTAAAATGAAATCTCAAAAGTCATTTTAATTTGCATTTCTTTAATGAACATTTTAAAAGAAAATGTTTTCAGAAATTTGCATTTTCTCTTTTGAGAAGTCTGTTTAATTCCTTGCCCCATTTTTAAGTTGGATTATTTGTTTTCTTTTTTTGTTTTTTTTTTGTTTTTTCGAGACAGGGTTTCTCTGTAGCTTTGAAGACTGTCCTGGAACTTGCTCTGTAGACCAGGCTGACCTTGAACTCACAGAGATCTGCCTGCCTCTGCCTCCTGAGTGCTGGGACTAAAGGTGTACACCACCATTGCCCAGCTCAGGTTATTTGTTTTCTTGATGTTCGGTTTTTTGTTTTGCTTTTTAGGCTTTTTTTGGTATATTCTGGATACTAATCCTCTGTCAGATAAATATCTGTAAATGTTTTTTTCATTCTGTAGGCTGCCTCCACCCCGCGATGGTGTCCTTTGCTACATAGAAGCACTTTAGTTCAATGAGGTCCCATTTATTAACTGTTGGCCTTAGTACTGGTGCTACTGGGGTCCTACTCAGAAAGTGCTTTCCTGTGCCAATGAGTTCAGGTTTATCCCCTACCTTCTCCTCTGTCAGATTCAGATGACTAGGCCTTATTTTGAGGTCCTTGATCCATTTGGAGTTGCGTATTGAGTTAGAGGAAGGCAATGATCTTGTTTGACTTGTACCATCTGTTAAGATGCTGTCTTTCCTACAACTATTGACCTCTTTGTCAAAAATCAGATGGCTGAAGGAGCAGGGCTGGTGTGCAGGTCCTCCTCAATGCTATTGCATTGAACAACGTCTCTGTGCTAGTGCCTTGCTGCTTTGATTACTAAAGCTCTATAGTACAACTCAGAAGCTGGGATGATGCCATCTCCAGCAGGTTTTTGTTTTTGTTTTATTGTTCAGGATTGTTTTGGCTACTCTGGATCGTTTGTGTTTTCATGGGAAATTTAAGATAATTATTTCAGTTCTTTGAAGAACTACATTGGAATTTTGATAAGGCTTTCATCAAATCTACAGATTGCTTTCAGCAGGATGGCCATTTTCATATTTTTAATCCTTCCTTCCACGAGCAGGGAAGATCTTTCCTTCTTCTGGTGTCCTCTTTCTTTTTTCATTGTAATAAACCAATAAGAGAAAGAGTCATGGATGTACAGTCTCAGCCAGATAATCAGGATTAGCATCAATGATGATGGCTGACATCTTCATATGGATGATAGGACACTTCTCTGTATTCTCCCAGAAAGCCACTGCCTTGGCCTGGTCACAGAGAATATACCAAACAGTCTCAGCTGAGGGACATCCCACAGTTACTAACCAGAGCTCTTCAAAGCCAGGATCAAAGACACATGAAAAGAGTCACAGCCAAGAGGACAGGGTGATTAAATACCAGGTGGCATCCTGGGATGCCTGGTATGCAGAGGATGTTAGAAGAAACCGAGGAACAAGAATAAAGCCTGTGGGGCTACAAAGATGACTTAGCAGTTAACAGCCCCGGCTGCTCTTCTTGAGGACCTGGGTTTGAATCCCATCACCCTCATAGCATCTCACAACTGTCTGGAACTCCAGTTCCAGAGGATCTGACACCCTCTTCTGTCCTCCAAGGGCACCATGCACACAAATGGTGCACAGAAATACACACAAGCAAACCACCCATAGCATTAAAAAATAATTTTAAAAAAGAATAAAGTGGGGGCATTAGTTGGCAAAAAGCCACATGAGACCAGTAACTGGGGTAGACCACACTGATGTGGGGTGCTAAGATAGGAGACATGATGGACAGGGTGGGGCATTTGGGAACTCTGTTGTAGGCAGAGTTCTGTCCCACCACCCCACTCCCAGATAACCACATAGAGTCTTATTATTAATTATAAATGCATGGTCGATAGCTTAGGCTTATTACTAACTAGCCCTTTCAACTAAATTAACCCATATTTCTTATCTGTGCTCTACCACATGGCAGTACCTTTTGTCAGTGTGCCATGTTCGTCTCCTGCTTCCTCTGCATCTGGCTGGTGACTCTGCCCTCCTTCTTCCCAGGGTTCTCTCAGTCTGGCTTTCCCACCTGACCTCTTTCTTCCTAGCTATTGGCCAGTTGGTTCTTTATTAAACCAACAAGGGTAATACATAGTCACAGTGTACAAAAGGCTTATTCCAAAGCATTCTACTATCTCTGCAACTTTTTCCCAAAGCTAAGTCTGGTCTGGGATAAAAAGGTTGTTTAAAATAAAAGAAAGAGGGGCTGGGGAGAAGCTCAGTGAGTGAAGCATGGGGAGCTGAGTTTGGGGCCCCAGCACCCACAAAAAAGCTAGGCATGACAGCACTCCAGTAACCTTTGTGCTGGGGGCAAAGACAGACAGACCCGAGCTTGTGGGTCAGCCTAGCCAATAAGTGGCTCCGGGTTCAAAGGGAGACTATCTCAGAAAATGAGCAGCTAGTGAGATGGTTCAGCAGCTAAAGCTGCTTACTGTCAAACCTGACGCCCTGAGTCCCAGATGATAGGAGAAAACTGATTCCTGCAAGTTGTCCTCTGACTCCCACAGGCATGTGTGTCATATCTGTGTGTATACACATAAGATCACACATGTATACTATCTGTGTATATGTACATACACACAAAATAAATAAATGTAATAAAAATGTATAAAGAATGGTAACAGACACAATTTTTTAAAAATGAGTTGGAGAATTGATTAAGGAAGATACTCAACACATTCTGGCTTCCTTGCCCATCCTCATGAGAAAGTTTACCTGCATCCACATGTGTGCACATGTAAGCACATACAAGCACGTGCTCATGCACACACACACATTAAATAAAAAAAAAACAATTGTGTCCATATTCTAACCCTTCAGGAGCCAGGGAGCACTTACTGTTTAATCTGATCTTGGTCAAATTTTGTCATTATAATCGAAATACTTCTCAGTCAAAGGGGAGCAGAGTGAGCCTGGACCAGGCAGTTCTAATCTGTGAGCAGGAGGCAGACCAGGATCAAGCCCTAAGAAGGGGGCTGTACAGCTTCGAGGCCCTGGGGATAGCTTATTAGAAGCCTCGTATGGGAGGCTCAGGAAACAAAACCATTTCCTCCTAGATTCACACTGGTGCCTCTGTATCAACCAACCAGAGTGGGACTGTGGAGCACTGAGGGATAGAGATATACCTGGAGGGTGGCCTTAACATTACTGAATATAACTCAAGATGATTGTTTTCTGAGTCATAGCTGCTTTGGATAGTGAACCTGACTGTTTGAAAAGTCTGTGGCCTTCAAAGGCAAATGAAGGTGGGGGTGTGCCAGACTCAACACTGTACCAAGATGCTCTCTTGACTCAGGAAGCTAGGGTCCCCAGGCAGGACCCAAGGGACTGTCATTCCAAAGCTGGTCATAATGTCCCCTACATTGATGGACACTCTTTTTTCTGTGTTGGAAATGTCCCTACCTGAATCCATCAGCATCTTCACACAGGAAACACACCTGTGAAGATCAGCAGCAGGGAAGCTTTGTAGTCAAGCCTATCCCAGACTTCCTGACAGCCCCATACCCATGCAGATGAAGGAAGCACCTTCCCCTTGCTCAGCCCCAATGGATCCTTGCTGGGATTTAAATTGCTCCCTCAGGATTGAGCAGTAGCTCCTAGAAATGTCATAGAGTCCTGGACTGGCAAAGGAGTAAATGATATTGTCACTTAATGTTGCAGGGTGAGATAAGTCCTTTAGTCTTCGGGGGAAAGTGAAAAATAGACCAGTCTTGGGGGGTAGGCCCGGCAGCAGACACAGTTTTAAACTCAGCTGCAGCCCTGAAACTCGATGCTGAGTGAAGAACTGGGGTGTGGATCCAAGGCTCACAGTGACCTCAGGACCAACAGAGCAGATGGCCCTCTGCTGTCTTAATGGAGGCTGGGTATAATCAGTAAACAAGGAAGAGTCACTCACTGTGGTCCAGCTGCTGTCCCTGGTGGCTTCCCTGTACCTCTGCAGGTGATGCCGCCTTTGCACAGAGACCGGAAGTCCACGTCTGCATCCTGATTCTCACATCCAAGCCATTTGTCCTTCCCCGGAGCTAGCAGCAAGCAGAGGAAGGGGATCCTTGCATCCCCTGCTCTGTTACCAGACTTCTTTTGGGTACCAATGGCTACAACACAGAAAGAGGGTATAGTAGTTCATTTTGCATTACTACAATGAAATGTCTGAGGCAAGTTAACTTTATTGAGAAAGGAGGTTTGTTTAGCTCACAGGTGGGTCTAGGGACTCAGGGGTGTGATGCCAGCATTAGCCAGGCTCTGGTGAGGACCCTATGGTGGGCAGCATCACAATGGCAGGTACCTTTGGGAGGAAGAGATCACATTTTGAAATACGAAGTCAGCGAGCATCAGGGCTTAGGCTCACTGCTAATGACTTGCTACACAGAGAGCTCAGGGATTCCCTGAGAATGGTATGAAAATCTATGCCCAACATGTTGGGAGACCTTGCCACCACAGGCAAAGGAGGAAGCTAGGCTCCTACTTCAGCTCACAGACTGAACTGAAAATGAACTGGTACATATCAAAGGTAAAGCCATAACACTCTTAGAGGAAATCAGAGGAGCTGGAGATGCAGCTCCGATGGGAGAGCCTTCACATAACATCCACAGAGCCCTGGGTTCAGTCTCTGGCACCACACAGACTAGGTGTGGTGGCATGCACCTGTCATCCCAGAGAAGGGTGAAGGCAGGAGGATCATAAATCCAAGGAAATCCTCAGCTACAGTTGAGGCCAGCCTGGGCTACAGGACTCCCTCTGAAGAAGAGGAAACTGGAGATTAGAGGGACAAGAGGAGAGAAGGGGGAAAGGAGGGAGAAGGAGGGAGAGGAGGGGGAGGGAAGAAAAAAATAATGTAGTCTCCAGAATATGTGACGAACTGTTACAGCTGAATGGCAAACCAAACAACATGATTTAAGAACGAATGAAAGATGCCTCCAAAGAAGCCATGTGGGTGCTAGGAACTGAACCTGGGTCCTCTGCAAGAGCAGTAATTGCTCCTAACTGCTGAGATATCTTTCCAGTCCCTGAGGTTTTTTGTTTGTTTGTTTTGTAAATTTTATCCCAGTTGAAATCAGACCAAAGAACAGAGTCAGGTACCAGGTACCTGCACCTCACTACAGTCCTCCAGGGCATGAGAAGTCCTAACTGGGGCTGAGTCCCACAGTTGCACCAGCAGGATGGAGATTTCTATATGCCGAGCATATGGCAGGAAAGGTGGCAGCTGCACACTATGACAGTTCTCTTCCTGATGATCTGACCTGCCTTGTGGACGCTAGCGGTGGTCCAATGGGCACAGCTCATGCCCTACCCTGCATACTGGGGGAGGAGGGCTCTAGACCCACGTTGCACCTCTGCTGGTGATAGGAGCCACCACCCAGGAAGGGGACTTGAAATATAAGTGCAGGAGGCGTTTGGGGAGCACCTGAATTGTGACTCTAGCTTCCCAAATGCGGTGCGTCCACTTGACATCCACACCTAACCTCCACACTAGCTTACTCACGGAAGAAACTGTTCACGGTGCTGATGAGGAGAACAGGATTCCCACTGCACCTAAGTATTTAGCAATGTGTGCCCATCATCTGTTAAGAGCATGGTATCACCACAGTGCCCAAGGAGAAGATAAGTCTGTCCTCAGGGCATTTCCGCTCAACAGAAGGCCTCTGCGCCCCTTATCAAATAAAGCAGACAGTTTATGAGAACTCATGGAAAGTTGGAGGGAGGTGCTTGGCCCACGCTTTCCCCACCTGCCTGGCTCTGGTGCCAACAGACTGTTCTCGACTGTGGTCAGATAAGCAGCCGAGGGCAGTCGTCACCACAAAGTCTCAAAGGAAGAGGCTGAGCGTTCAGTCCTAATGGGGTGCCCTTATTGACTCTACCACCTCGACCACCATCACAGAACACACCAGAAGAGGAGGCAGAAAGAATGTAAGGGCTGGAGGATGGGGGTGGCGCTGTGAAGTGCTTCTGGACACAGCATGGCCTTTGTAATCATGAACTCAGGGCAGTCATGGTTACCTGCAGCCTGAATTCCAGCACAGATGGGGTAGATGGATGAGCCCCAGGCCCCACCGCTTCCTGAGGAAGAGCTCTTAACAGTGATGTGTGTGTATGTGTGTGTATCATTACAGAGGGTGTGGCCATTGGTAGGTCTCCTGTGCTCTAGTGAGTGGTCCCACCACCACACACACACACACATGGGCAGCACTAACTGGACCTAGTGAGTCATCATTAAAGAAAGAAAAGACATGAAGTTGGGAGGGCTGGAGAGATATGCTAGTAGCTGAAGAGGGGAATGGTGAGCAGATATGCTCATATTTCACTTTTTTCATTATTTAAGATTTTTTGTACTATGTATTTTGATCATGTTTCCCCTTCCTCAACTTCTCCCAGATCCTCCCCACTTACTGACCCACCCAATTTTATGTTCTTTTTCTTTCTCTCTCAAGAAAAAAAACCTGAAAATTAAAACAAACAAATAAAAGATCAGTAAGATGAAAACTTCCAAAATAAAACAAAATGAAACAAAAAAGTCCATTTATGTTGGCCCAACTACTCCTGGGCATGGGGCCTGCCCCGGAGTGTGATTGATATTCCCAATGAGAACTATTGAAGAAAAATGATTTTCCTTTTCCCAGCAGGTATCAACTACAGATAGCTGATTGGTCAAGGGTGGAACATTGTGTCTACTTCTCTCTCTCAGTGCTGGGACCCTTGTGCAGGTCATGTGTATACTGCCACAGTCTCTGTGAGTTCATATGTTCATCAGTCCTGTTGGTGAAAGATGCTAGTTTGCCACGGACCGGCTCTCTTGGAGCCCAACGACCGAGGGAGAACAGGGGTGAAGGCTCAAGGAGAACTCAGGATTTGGCGAATGACAGACAGACTCACACACAAGAGCGTTGTGAATCTGCTGTGCTTTACTGAAGGCAAAGCATAGTATTTATATTTTCACAGAACAGAAACTGAATACACATCAATTATGGAAGTTGGCACACTTCCTCCAAAACTAGACATAACCTAATACAAAG
>LOJH01028822.1:2836-15590 GCA_001685095.1 Ellobius talpinus | reverse complement strand
GACTTAACAGACATCTACAGAACATTTCACCCAAATACAAAAGAATATACCTTCTTCTCAGCACTTCATGGAACCTTTTCTAAAATTGGCCACACACTCAGTAACAAAGCAAACCTCAACAGAAACAAAAAAAAAAATAAATGGAATAGCCCTATGTATCTTATCGGATCACCATGGTTTAAAATTAGAATTTGACAACAACACTAATTGCAGAAGCCTACAACTCATGGAAACTGAACAGTGATCAATTGAACCACCACTGTGTCAAAGAAGAAATAAAAAAAGAAATTAAAGGCTTCCTAGAATTCAAAAAAATGAAGGCACAATGTACCCAGGCCCATGGGAAACTATCAAAGCAGTGCTAAGAGGAACATTCACAGAACTAAGTGCCTACATAAAGTGGAGAAAGCTCACACTAGTGACTTAACAGCAAACCTGAAAACTCTAGAACAAAAAGAAGTAGACTCACCCAGGGGAAGTAGATGGCAGGAAATAATCAAATTGAGGGCTGCAATCAATAAAGGAGAAATAAAGAAACAATACAAAGGATCAATGAAACAAAGAACTGCTTCCTTGAGAAAAATCAACAAGGTAGACAAACCCTTTTCTTAACTAATCAAAAGGCAGAGAAAGAACATCCAAATTAACAAAATTATAAATGAAAGGGAGGCATAACCATAGACACTGAAGAAATCCAGAGAATCATTAGGTCATATTAAAAACAACAACAACAAAAAAACCAAACCTGTACTCCACAATATTGGAAAATGTAAAAGAAATAGACAATTTTCTAGATAGGCACCACATGCCAAAATTAAATCAAGATTAGGTGAACAATTGAAATAGACCTATGACCTACAAGGAAATAGAAGCAGTCATCGAGAGCCTCCCAACCAAAAAGAATCTAGGGCCGGATTGTTTCAGTGCAGAATTCTATCAGAATATCCACGAAGAGCTAATACCTATATTTCTCAAAGTATCCCACATAATAGAAACAGAAGGAACCTTGCCAAACTCTTTTTATGAGACTTTGATTACCCTGAAACCACACAAAGACTCAATCAAGAAAGAGAATTACAGACCAATCTCATTCATGAACATAGATGCAAAAACACTCAATAAAATATTGGCAAACTGAATCCAAAAACACATAAAAAAATCAACCATGATCAAGTTGGCTTTATCCCAGAAATGCAGGGATGGTTCAACATATGAAAATCTATCAATGTAATCCACCATATAAATAACCCGAAAGAAAAAAGCCACATGATCATCTCATTAGATACTGAAAAAGCATTTGACAAAATCCAACACCCCTTTCTGATCTCTTGGAGAGATCAGGGATACAAGGAACATATCTAAACATAATAAAAACAATATNACCATGATCAAGTTGGCTTTATCCCAGAAATGCAGGGATGGTTCAACATATGAAAATCTATCAATGTAATCCACCATATAAATAACCCGAAAGAAAAAAGCCACATGATCATCTCATTAGATACTGAAAAAGCATTTGACAAAATCCAACACCCCTTTCTGATCTCTTGGAGAGATCAGGGATACAAGGAACATATCTAAACATAATAAAAACAATATAAACCAAGCCAACAGCCATCATCAAATTAAATGGGGAGAAATGCAATGTGATTCCACTAAAATCAGGAACAAGACAAGGCTTTCCACTCTCTCCACATCTATTGAACATAATTCTTGAAGTTCCAGCCAGAGCAATAAGACAACAAAAGGAGATCAAGGGGATTAAAATTGAAAAGGAAGAAGTCAAATTTTGCTATTTGCAGATGATATGATAGTATATATATATATATATGACCCCAAAAACTCTATCAGGGATCTTCTACAGCTGATAAATACCTTCAGTAATGTGGCAGGATACAAGATCAATCAAAAAAAATCAGTAGCAATATATACAAATGATAAAGAAGCTGAGAAAGAAATCAGAGAAACATTACTCTTTATAATACCAACAAATAGCAAACAATATCTTGGGGTAATACTAACCAAAGGAGTGCAAGACCTGTTCAACAAGAACTTTAAGTCTTTGAAGAAAGAAATTGAAGGAGATAACAGAAAATGAAACAATCTCCTATTCTCTTGGATAGGTAGGATCAACATAATAAAAATGGCAATTCTCCCAAAAGCAATTCATAGATTCAGTGCAATCCCCATCAAAATCCCAACACAATTTTTCACAGACCTTGAAAGGACAATAAAAAACTTCATATGGAAAACAAAAACCCAGGATAGCCAAAACAATCCTCTATAATAAAGGAACTTCCAGTGGTATCATCAAGCTCTATTATACCACCATCAAGCTCTATTATTTACCACCATCAAGCTCTATTATAGAGCTACAGTAATAAAACCAGTTTGGTATTGGCATTAAAACAGGTTGACCAAAGGAATTGAATCAAAAACCTGGATATTAATCCTTACACCTATGAACACCTGATTTTTAACAAACAAGCTAAAATTATACAATGGAAAAGAGAAAGCATCTTTAAGAAATCGTGCTGGCATAACTAGATGTCAACATGTAGAAGAATGCAAATGGATCTATATCTATCTCCATGCACAAAACTGAAGTCGAAATGGATTAAAGACCTCAATGTAAATCTGACCACACTGAATCACATAGAAGAGAAAGAGGGAAGTAGACTTCAGTGCACAAGCACAGGAGACTATTTTCTAAATATATCACCAGTAGAACAGACACTGAAAGCAACAATAAGTAATTGTGACCTCCTGAAACTGAGATGCTTCTGTGAAGCAAAGGACACAATCAATAAGACAAAAGGGCAGCCTACTGTGAATGGGAAAAGATCTTTACCAACCCCACATCAGAAAGAAGACTGACCTCCAAAATATATAAAGAACTCAAGAAATTGGACATCAAAGTTTCAAATAATCCAATTAAAAAATGGGATACAGAACTAAACAGAGACTTCTCAACTGAAGAATCTCAAATGACTGAAAAACACTTAATGAAATGATCAACTTAGCCATCAGGGAAATGCAAAGCAAAATGACTCTGAGATACCATCTTACACCAGTCAGCTTGGGTGGGTAAGATCAAAAACACCAATGACAGTGTATGCTGGAAAGGATGTGGAGTAAGAGGAACATCCCGCCATTGTTGGTGGAAATGCAAAACTTGTACAAACACTCTGGAAATCAGCATGGCAGTTTCTCAGAAAACTGGGAATCAACCTACCTCAGGACCAAGCAGTCCCACTCTTGGGCATATACCCAAAGGATGCTCAATCATACTACAAGGACATTTGTTCAACTATATTCATAGTAGCATTATTTGTAATAGCCAGAACCTGGAAACAACCTAAATATCCCTCAATTGAAGAATGGATAAAGAAAAATGTGGTACATTTACACAATGGAGTACTATTCTATGGAAAAAAAATGACATTTTGAAATTTGCTTGCAAATGGATGGTCCCAGAATAAAAACCATCCTGAGTGCGGTAACCCAGACCCAGAAAGATGAACATGGTATGAACTCACTCATAAGTGGATACCAGCTGTAAAGGAAAGGATAAGGGACCTATAATCCATGACCCTAAAAAACCTAAGTAACAAGGTGAACCCTAAGAAAATATACAGAGATCCAGCTGGAAAGGGGAAACAGACGAGATTGCCTGTCAAAATTGGGAGCATAGAGGTTGGGGGACAGAAGAGAGGATGGATGGGGAAGAGGAGGGGAGAAGGGGAGGAGGGAGGAGAACTTGAGGGAAGAGGATAGTCAAAATGGAGGAAAGACAGAGAGGAGAGCAAGGAAAGAGATGCTTTGAATGAGGGAGCCATTATGGGGCTAACAAAAAAAACCAGGCACTAGAGAAATTCCCAGAAATTCAGAAGAATGAATCCAGCTCAGACCCTAAGCAATAAAGGAGAGGGTGCCAGAACTGGCCTTGCCGTGTAGTCAGATTGATGAATATCTTAAATGTCACCATAGAACCTTCGCCAAGCAACTGATGGAAACAGAGGCAGAGACCTGCAGCGGAGCACTGGGCTGGGCTCCCAAAGTCCAGTTGAAGAGTGGGAGGAAGGAGAATATGAGCAAAGGGGTCAAGACCATGATAGAGACACCCACTGAGACAATTTACCTGAGCTAATGGAGCTCACCAACTCCAGTTGGACAGGGAAGGAACTTGCATAGGCTCAAGCTAGACCTCCTGAATGTGGGTGACATCTGTATGGATGGGGCAAACTGTGGGGTCCCTGGCAGTGGCACCAGGATTTATCCCTGCTGCTTGTACTGGCTTTTGGGGGAAGAGACAAGCTGGATTACAGTGTGATATTGTATTTCTTGGACGTTTAACAGTGAAATAACTCCATGAAATAAGGAAAATAGCTTTCATTAGCATTGATAGACTGGATGAAGTAATGATAGATTGTAATATGTACTTGGGGATCCAAACATTTAATTCTCATTTTAGCAGAAGCATATTAAAAGTCCATTTTAAAGAAAAGAAAACTGAGGTACAGAAAGATCATAAATTCTGAGTAAGATGATGAAATTTAGCAAGGCTTTGAAGCTGTTGTCATGATTTAAAGGCTAAGCATAGTTTTAGAATGTAATTTTCTCAGATTCATGGGTATTTGTTGCATTCATTTCACACTGAAAAGGGCTGATGGTGACTTCAGGGACACTCAGAATTTCAGACCTGTGGCAGTGACATGACAGGCTGTGTCTGTCTCAGTGCTTGTGTTGACCTCCAGAATCCACCCTCCAGCACTCAATTTTTATTGGCTTTAATTAAGCAGTCCTGTGCACATTTGGGATAGGATCTCATCCTCCCTCACACAAAGATCCTGTTCAAATTCCTTGAAAGTTACTATCTAAACCTTACAAATATTTTCTCTGATAATCTCTTAACAGCAAGAAATTAGGAAACAGTTTTTATTCATAAATATGTGATAATAATTACTCTAAAATTTCTATGAGTGGGTTGATTTTTTTCTGTTTTTATTCCTATGAGCCCGAACTAAGAAAGCAGAAAAAAAATTATTTAGGTAGGAGTAGTAGTCGATGATTTAATGCTCCAGACATTAAATATTAATAGTTCACAAAATTTATTCTACATCTGAGCAAGCATCTTTATTGATCATAAGCATTACAATAAGAGTTAGGGTATAAAAAATGCATGTAGTCAGGGATATGGTATACTTAGGGACACTTAAATTATTGTGAACCTTTCTGGAAGTCAGATGGCTTTGTATTAAATGGTAATGTGGTGATAAAATACTGTGGTGAAAAGTTTAGCATCAGTGCTGTAGGAAGCACACAACAAAGAAAGAAAGAAACGGAATCGGCTATGAAAGTATTTTAAAGATAAAAGTAGAGATGAGAAGCAGTCATTTGGTTAGGGAAACCCTACAGTATTTTGTAGAAGATGTGCGGTTCTGAGGGAAGGGGCCTTTGTTATCACTGCAGACTGCAAGGGGCTGTGTGGCTGCTTTACTTCAACCATGTTAATGAGTTTACAGTATGCCCTTTTGAACCATATAAAGTGTTGAACGTGTAGCTGGCAAGCTGATTCAGCTGCACTTTTGTTGAAAATCAAGTGCTCTTGGAGTTTATTGAACAGAGATTAAAATTTTTCGATGATTTTCAGAATACTGAATGAGCTCATTTTAGCAGCTTGTCATGCCATCCTTTCTCTTTCTGTTAAAGTAATTTGCGGGAGTTTCGCTGTTGTTTCCAGTAGTCATGAGCTAGTCTAATTTACAGAGAAAAGTTGAGTAATATTTGGCTGCATCTTTATCTTGTAAAATCAGGAGGCAGCATAACTGTCATTCTGGGCTTTGCCCTGTGCTCTCAGCAGAAAGAGCCACACTCATGTCTACTTTTTCCACTCTCCCTACTCAGTCTCTGGTCAGAAGTTTGGGGAAAAGGATCGTTTCATTTGACTTTCCTTTATGATTCATGTTCAAATTTCTAGAATGACTTCTGCTTTCTGCTCCAAGTCAGGTAAAGTGCTGTAATGGGAAGAATAAGAGATGAGAGAGGAAAAAAAAGAATTGTAGGCCATTTTAAAAGCTGTCACTGACTTTTTCAGGTAAATGCTTCTGTCAGTGTAAGCACTGGAGCAGGTCTTTGGTGATTTATTTGGAGTCATTCTGCACGGACCCCCTCACGACCTTGCTCTCTGACACGCTTTATGAGGAATTCTTCAGATGCTCTCATATATTTTGTCAAGTCCTTCATTCTTAGCAGTCTCTCATGGCATCTTTCTATTGAGAAACACACCCAGTACCCTGATACACTGCCTCAGTCAGCAAGCTTGAAAATCCACACAACCACAGTTAATCCTCACCACCTATACCAAGAGGGCTCAGGGAGCTTCCTGCCCTTCTCTCTAATTTCACAAAATCTTAGAGCTGCATGTTAGAGTCTTGCCATAAACCACTGATGCTTATTCAGGCTGGAGGAGGCACAGGTTTGGTGTGTGTATGTTTTGCAGCTCAGTGAAATGTAAAATGGCCGCTTTCCTTGTGGGCACAGCAGCTTCATGTTTGCCTTATTTCTGGGACTTTTTATTTGGTCAGTGTAAGGAGACAGTGCTACTCTTTGCCACACTTTAGGAATTGTGCAATCTTTACAAGGAACTATTCTGAACATCACCTATGTGAGGATGGCAAAGAATAGCAATAACAGTCGTCTTCTGTTTCTGAGTAAGCTATGAAACAATTGAGAAATATAGCAGGGGACCATGTGGAAGAGAGACAAAACTGAACCTTTGTAAATAACAGAACTCAACTCAGGATTTTAAATGATTGTCAGTGCTAAGTGGTTGCTTTTAACTCCTGCTCTGGTCACATATCCTGAACCATTTCTTGGTAAGTCTCAAGGGGCAGAGGGCCTTCATTGGTCCAAGGGAACAAGGTAGGGCCTCAGCTCAACGTGTGAAGCTCAGGAAAAACCTGGAGGTAAGTGCAAGTGAAACAGCAGCAGAGGGTCCTCTTGTAAAGAGAGGAGGGACATTATCCTTCACGACATGCCCAGAAACACGGATAATAGAATAGCAGACAGTGTTAGTGTAAGGGACTGCACAAGACTATGTGGAGCATCCACTGTAACTCTGTTATGAAACAATAGGGCTATGGTGATGGAAATGGATATGTGTAATAACTATCAACATAAACATAAAATAATGTGTTTATTTAAAGACTCTTAATAAAGTTACACACGGAAGCACAAAGGGCCCTGGTTATCCCAAACAACCATGCGCAATACAAACACTGCTGAGCTATAGCTGTTCCTCATTTCACCTTGTGCTGCAGATCCATGCAGTAAAATGAGCATGGCACTGACATGTCATTAGACACAGCAATCAACCAATGGGGTGAAATTGAGAAGCAGTTATAACCTACATACTTACAGATGCTGCACTTTCAGTAAAGATGCCAAAACAGGGAGAAAAGATAGTATTTTTTAACAATGTTTTTAGCAATCGAAAACTGGATATCTATGTGTAAAGGAATGAAACTTGAAAATTTTTCTTGCCCTTTTCACAAATCAATTCCATATGGATCGAAGATCTCAATATTAGGCTTCAAATTTCTAGAAAAAAATGAAGGTTTGTACTTCAGGATATAGGCTTGGGAACAAGACTCTGTGCACCCAGGGAATGAAAACAATAGACATTTTAAAAATGAAGAACCTAAGCATAGGAGGGATAATTTTACAAAACCCAAAATGAATTCTGATCATCTAATTCTGAAATCTGCTTTTTCACATTTTCTAAAATGGTGTTGCTGCAGATATCCAAAAAGTAATAAGGACAATAGGAGTAGGTGGTAAGAATGGGGAGGTAAAAGGAAACTAAATTAAAAAGAAGTTAGTGCATCTTTTAATTTAATATGTAATGAAGTGTTTCAAAACATGCTGGTTTGAAATACAACTCAACAGGTGTGGCAACAATAGTTTCAGTGAAACGAGAGTTCAAGTAACATTTAAAAGTCTGCCTCTGTATGTGCGTGTACAGGCATGTGTGTGTCATGGCGTATGAGCGGAGGTCAGAAGACAACCTCTAGTACCTACCCTTGCTTTCCATCTTATTTGAGACAAGGTCTTTGATTGTTCTTTGCTGTGTATGCCAGGTCTGCAGGCTACCAGGGATTCTCCTGTCTCTCTTCCCATTTCACTGTAGGAACACTGGAATCTTAGAGGCACATGTTACAATATTCAGCATTATGTGGGTTTGAGATATTTAATCTCAGATTCTCAAGCTTGTATAAGAAATTCTTTACCTGTCTTGCCATTGCTCCATCCCCAGATGAAATTTGTTGGCATATCCAGTCATTTAATTCTTTCTTTGCCCATGACCACTTTCCTGATGCAAAGGCAGAGCCTTGGTACTTCAGCAAGGGATCACGTTCAGTAACAAATGCCACTCCGTGTGTTCTGCTCTAATGCTTCTTTCAGTTACTGGGATAACTGTGCTGGTCTCAGCCAGTTCTTATATCTGAGCAAAAACACCTTCTATGTATGGCTTAATGAACAAAAGAAGGTTGACACACAGGAAAAACTAACTTCACGGACTTGGTCTGCTCTATATTGTCGGTCACCTTTATCTCTAGTTAGTGTAGGAGTGTCTTTTATTTATTTTGACATACAGTAAGCTCAGGCTTCAAAGAAGAGTAAGAATGAGTAAGTATTTCAATTCCACAGGCACTGTCCTGTATGTTGTTATCCATGAGAACAGCAAGGGTACTTGGTCACCAGGCATAGCATAAGCCTCGTCCAAAGGTCTCAGGCCTAGTGGAGAACGGAGCCCCACAGACTTGCAGGTCTTGGCATAGTCTCATGATCTGACTGGAGTTCTGACAATACTCCTAACCAGTGCCCTGAAACAGAGTGCAACTCATCTCCCTCAATAAGACAAGCTACATCATTTTGCTAGCTTGCTGCCATTTTCTTCTTGCCTGCCCATTTGTTTGGCAGCTCAGAGTCTGACATTTCCTTCCTCTTCTTGCTTGTGGCTCCATTTATGCCTTTTGTTCTCCCAGAACTCATGCTACTGTTACCTTAAAGACTCTGCACTTCTCATGTGTAGCATAGATTTCTCTCTTCAGACTCTATAACAGAACTTGTGATTTAGGCAGTCAGAGTAGATAATGGTCTGTCCTTGTCAGAGCTGTCAGTCACTGGAGGACACTTCACGCTGCTCATCTGTCTCTAAATTGCTGCCTTTTGGTCCAATGACTGAGTTCCCCAGCTAAAGAGAACTAGTGCTCTGTTTAGAAGGAAAAGTCTGGTTTTGTGCTGTTCCACAGATCAGCAATTTCAAATATATTCATTACAGAGAAGTGTGAAATGTACCAAGATTTGAAGTTCTCCAAATGTTGTGTATCCAGAAGGGACTCTGGAAAATCAAAGACCCCCATCTGGTACCTCCAGCCTATGAAGATATTTTCCAGTTTTGCAGCATGTGGTGGCTCATGTCTAAAATCCCAGCCTTTGAAAAGCTTAGACAGGAGGAATACCATGAGTATTAGGCTGTTCTAAGCTATACAGTGGGAGTCTGCTTTATTAAAAACAAAGGAGAGAAACAGAATTTCTGTTTACCTCAGTTTACCATAGAGAGTTTATAAACTTGGGTATCATATTAAAACAGTGGGAAACCCTGAATTCACTAGGACTCCCCAGGTTTCTGCTTATATCAGTTACCTTCTCATTTGTGGGGCAAAGTCTTTGACAAGAAGCACGGGAGGGAGATTGGTTTGCTTTAGCTTGCAGTTTGAGTTGTACAATCCCTTACTGAGGTGAAGCAATGACGGAAGACCGCTCCATGATGGGTGGAATATACAGCTAGGCAGTCTTAGCCCACATCTTGTTGGAACAGGAAGCAGACAGCAGACCGAAAATGACATTTTTTATCCAGTGAGGTTCCATCTTTGAAGGTTCTGTAACTGTTATAAACAGCTGGGAAATAGGTGTTGAAACCCACAAGTTCTTGGTGGTCATTTTACTTTCAAAACATAATAGTGCTCAACGGGGGAGCTCAAAGCTAAACCCCTTCCAAGCGTTCTTTATTCAATAGTTTTTATATCATTTTCATTCAATTTTTGTAACATTTCTAACATTCATTACCATTTAAATATTTTTAATTTAATATGCCTTTATATATTTTACTGTTACATCTCAACACAAATGTTTTATTTCCCAAAGAAATACAATGTTGAAAAAAAGTTCTCTTCCTCTTCTTCACTATCATTGTCACTTATTGTAGTATGGAGGACAGGGTGAACATTACCAGTCTCTTAAATATATATGAAAGAATATACTCAAACAATTAAAATAAAAATAGGATGGAGACTATGCATTTTAGATAATATTTTTTTCTGTAAAGAAAACAATATATATTTGTCTCAATAACATGATTAATCATTACCTGTGAGCAATTATATAAGAAACTGTGTGAGTATTCAAACACATCCATCCCCCCCCACACACAGGCAAACACACCAATCCTACTTGATTTCAATGAAGGACAAGACCCAGTTCAGCTTCCGTCTAAGAATCTGATGTCTGAAGATTAAGCTGCCCCGGTGGTGAATTCTTCCATGCTATGCCTAGCCTCATTTCTAGTTTATTATGGAAACGCTCTTCGTTCTGGGGTGACACTGTGAAATAGAAGGTATTGTACCTAATCACAATCAAATTAGCATCAGATCATTTACTGCTGACGATCTTATTTTTCTAACCACCATCAGTCTGGTTTCCCTGATGCTTGCTCATGCCTTAACAATTTATATTTCACAGTTGTGGTTTTATGACTGTGAAATATAGTCCCCCAAAGCCTAGCTCTCCAAGCTAAGTGGGAGATGAAAAATCACTTAGATCTGTGCAAGGGATACACAGATTTTGTGAGAGAAAATCATGTATGCATGCAGCTTTTGAGGCATGAAGAAGACAAAGGAAACCTCTGCTCTCAGGAGTGTGACTCTTAGGTTAGGCAGGCACCATAAATATAAAGACATCTTAAGAATTGTATATGCACTAGTACAGATGTTTAAAAAAACAGGGAATAAGTCGAGACTGTTGTGGGAAGTATTAAATTACCGAATATGGCCTTTCCATCATTGCTGTATAACTTTGCCTGAAAATATAACAGGAAAATGTAGGTACACAGAGTCTCTTCTCTGAGCTCTGAATTAATCTTATTGGCATCATGATGATGACTCTGTTATAGAGATGTTTAACTTTGTTTATAGACATGTCTTAGTTTGCTCTTCTGTTGCAGTGATGAAGCAACCTGACAGAAAGCAATGGTGGAGGAAAAGGCTAATTTCAGCTCTCAACACTCAGGTAATGCTCCATCATGGAAAGAACACAGGAGTTCAAGGAAGGAAGTGAAGCAGAGGCCATGGGGAAACACTGTTTAGTGGTGTACATAGTCATGACTTTCTCAGCCTGCCTTCTTTATAACCTAGGACCACCTGATTAGGATGACCCTGGCCACCCTGAGCTTGACCCTCCCACATCAATGGTGAATCAAGAGAATGGCCCACAGACTTGCCCACAGGCAATCTGTTGGAGTTTGCTCAACTGAGGATCCTCTTTCCAAATAAGTCTGATTCATGTCAAGGCGACAAAAACAGAACCAGGCAAATGATACCTCATACAAATATTGGGGATTATAAATACATTTTGTTTTTATGGTATTTAGGCATTTTTTTCAGTCGAGAAAGAGTTCCTAAATTATGCTCGAGTTCAGTGCAGCAGTGGGCATTTTCCAGCACAATGTAAACAAAATACAAAACACATAAATATTTCCCCATTTTCCTAGTCTCTGCACTATAAAACCAAAAAAGATGACTAAAATGATTTTAATGCTCACTTCCCCCAATATGTCTAAAATATAGTTTCAATATAAATTTAAATATATTTGTTCTTATTAAATCCTCAGAACCTATTATTTCCACCCTAAATGTCTCATTGCCTAGCTACACACAACCTGCAGGGACTCTGCTTTTTAACAATTGACCTATATGATTCACAAAACAAAGCTCATTGTGTTGATAGGTTTGCAATATATTGGTATTGGATATGCTGATTAGCTTTTGCTAGATTCACGTAAATTAGAGTCATCTTGGAAGAGGAAACCACAACTAAGGAATTGCCTTCGTTAGATTAGCCTGGGATATGTCTGTGGGGGCATTTTCTTGAAGAATGATTGATGTGGTAGGGTCCAGTCCACTGTAGGTGGTGTTATCCCTTAGGAGGTGGTTCTAGCTTTTCTAACAAAGCCAGCTAAGCAAATAGACAATGAACAGAAAGAATTATTCCTCCGTAGTCTCTGTTTCAGCTTCTGCCTTTAATTTCCTGCAGTGGCTTCTGTTGGCTGTAACTTGCAAGATGAAAGCAACCATTTCCTTTCCTAGGTTGGTTTGTTTTATTAAGGGACAGGAAATTCTCTTAATAAGGAAAAACACTGATGTCTGGAATCCAATTAAAGCATTACTCCCAAAGAAGTAAACCATATTTATGAGGAAAAACTCACTTAAAAGCAAAACAAAACTGACTGGGATGCCAGAAGAAAATATTAAAATAGTTATTAAAACACATGACATGTACTGTGTCAAGATATTATAAAGACAAAAATTTGCACAATGAAAAGCACCTGAGTGGTAATAATGGTACAAGCAGATATGTCATAAATAAAAATATGTCTAAGCATAAAAATTAGAAGCCACAAAAATGAAACCCA
>LOJH01028820.1:0-13180 GCA_001685095.1 Ellobius talpinus | reverse complement strand
TGTGTGTGTGTGTGTGTGTGTGTGTGTGTGTGTGTGTGTGTGTGTGTGCCTCCCATATGAGCTTTGATTTTGTAGGTGTTGTGCAGGCCAGCAGTTGCCTGTGGACACCGTGTGCCAGGTGTGCCCTGGAGGGGGTCAGGGCGCTCGGGCCCACCCGTTCCTCTCAGTTTCCCTTCTCTGTCTTGGTGCTCAGACTAGCCCCACCCCTACCATAACTCTTCCTTGATTCTCTCTTCCCTGCCTTGACAACCCTAGCCCTCCCTTGCTTTGAGGAAGCAGGGGACCTGGGGCACTTGCTGGTGCAGAGTCCCTGGTTCTGAAAGAGGATAAAAGAGGGACGGGAGCCGACACTGATATGAATAAGAGAGGTTGGGCCCCCACACTGACCTGCCATTCTCTCTTGATGCCACCTTTCAGGAATTAGGTGACAGATGGGCTTCTTCCTTCCTGTCTCCACCTTGCTCACCGTCCCCTGGTGTTGCACTTCTGGCTCCTGTGGGAACTGCCTGAAGTTCTGATCCCCAAACCCAACGGAAAGGAGGAGGAAGAGCAAGAAGTCAAAGCCTTTGAACCTGCACTTCCAACAGTGACCTAGAGCCACAGCAATGCCTAGTGCCTGCTTGTAGCCCTTCACAACAGCAGGTGCCAGCTGTGTCCATCCTGCCCAGGGCTCCTGTGCTGGAGGTCACCCCCAAGATGGTGGCGGCTCCAGGGAGGACTGTGCTACCGGTCTCGTCCTCTAGCTGCTAGGTCCTTCTGTTCTCTGGCCCTTCACCCCAGCTAGGTCTATAAGGGGCCGAAGCGTGGGCCATGCTGCGCCTGGGGCTGTGCGCGGCGGCACTGCTGTGCATGTGCCAGCCGGGTGCTGTGCGTGCTGACTGCTGGCTCATTGAGGGGGACAAGGGCTATGTGTGGCTGGCCATCTGCAGCCAGAACCAGCCACCGTATGAGACCATCCCCCAGCACATCAACAGCACCGTGCATGACCTGCGGCTCAACGAGAACAAGCTCAAGGCTGTGCTCTATTCCTCGCTCAATCGCTTCGGGAACCTCACAGACCTCAACCTCACCAAGAATGAGATCTCCTACATTGAGGACGGTGCCTTCTTGGGCCAGACGAGCCTGCAGGTCCTTCAACTGGGCTACAACCGGCTCAGCAACCTGACTGAGGGCATGCTGCGTGGCATGAGCCGCCTGCAGTTCCTCTTTGTCCAGCACAACCTCATCGAGGTGGTGACGCCCACCGCCTTCTCTGAGTGCCCCAGCCTCATTAGCATTGATCTGTCCTCCAACCGCCTCAGCCGTCTTGATGGCGCCACCTTTGCCAGCCTTGCCAGCCTGATGGTGTGTGAGCTGGCCGGCAACCCCTTCAACTGTGAGTGTGACCTCTTTGGCTTCCTCGCCTGGCTTGTGGTCTTCAACAATGTCACCAAGAACTATGACCGCCTGCAGTGTGAGTCACCGAGGGAGTTTGCTGGTTACCCATTGCTTGTGCCCCGACCTTACCATAGCCTCAATGCCATAACTGTCCTGCAGGCCAAGTGCCGCAATGGCTCCATGCTTGCCCGGCCTGTGAGTCACCCCACACCCTACTCCACAGATGCCCAGAGGGAGCCCGATGAGAATTCAGGCTTCAATCCTGATGAGATTCTCTCAGTGGAGCCACCGGCCTCGTCTACCACAGATGCGTCTGCCGGACCAGCCATCAAACTGCACCAAGTCACCTTCACCTCGGCCACCCTGGTTGTCATCATCCCGCATCCTTACAGCAAGATGTACGTGCTGGTCCAGTACAACAACAGCTACTTCTCTGATGTCATGACGCTCAAGAACAAGAAAGAGATTGTGACGCTGGACAAGCTGCGGGCGCACACCGAGTATACCTTCTGTGTCACCTCGCTGCGTAACAGCCGCCGCTTCAACCACACCTGTCTGACCTTCACCACGCGGGACCCCGTGCCTGGAGACCTGGCCCCCAGCACCTCCACCACCACGCATTACATCATGACTATCCTGGGCTGCCTCTTCGGCATGGTCATCGTGCTAGGGGTGGTCTACTACTGCCTGCGCAAGCGACGCATGCAGGAGGAGAAGCAGAAGTCTGTCAATGTCAAGAAGACTATCTTGGAGATGCGCTATGGTGCCGATGTGGATGCTGGCTCCATTGTGCATGCGGCCCAGAAGCTGGGTGAGCCACCCGTGCTGCCTGTGGCCCGCATGTCCTCTATCCCCTCCATAATTGGGGAGAAGCTGCCCACTTCCAAAGGGCTGGAGGCCGGGCTAGAAACGCCCAAGGTAGCTACCAAAGGCAACTATATTGAGGTGCGCACGGGTGCTGCAGGGGACAGCCTGGCCCGGCCTGAGGAAGATCTCCCAGACATTGAAAATGGCCAGGGCTCAGCGGCTGAGATCTCCACCATTGCCAAGGAAGTGGACAAGGTCAACCAGATCATTAACAATTGTATCGATGCCCTCAAGCTTGACTCAGCCTCTTTCCTAGGGGGTGGCAGTGGTGGTGGGGACTCTGATCTGGCCTTCGAGTGCCAGCCCCTCCCTGCAGCTACTGCTGCCCCCTCAGCTGCCACCCCTGGGGCTCTAGAGCGGCCCAGCTTCCTGTCACCCCCCTACAAGGAGAGTTCCCACCACCCGCTGCAGCGCCAGCTGAGCGCTGATGCCGCGGTGTCCCGCAAGACCTGCAGTGTGTCATCCAGTGGCTCCATCAAGAGTGCCAAGGTCTTCAGCCTGGATGTGCCAGACCATCCAAGTACCCCGGGGCTGACTAAGGCCGACTCCAAGTACATAGAGAAAGGCAGCCCACTCAACAGCCCGCTGGACCGGCTTCCACTGGTACCCACGAGCAGCAGTGGTAGCAGTGGTGGGGGTGGTGGCATTCACCACCTGGAGGTAAAGCCGGCCTACCACTGCAGTGAGCACCGGCACAGCTTTCCTGCTCTCTACTATGAGGAGGGCAACGACAGCCTGAGCCAGCGCGTGTCCTTTCTCAAGCCACTGACCCGTTCCAAGCGTGACTCCACCTATTCTCAGCTCTCCCCCAGACATTACTACTCAGGGTATTCCTCCAGCCCTGAGTACTCATCTGAGAGCACACATAAGATCTGGGAGCGCTTCCGGCCCTACAAGAAGCACCACCGTGAGGAGGTGTACATGGCTGCTGGCCATGCCCTGCGCAAGAAGGTCCAGTTCGCCAAGGATGAGGACCTGCATGACATCCTTGATTACTGGAAGGGGGTCTCAGCCCAGCAGAAGCTGTGACCCTCTCCTCCCCCACCGGTGAGGTGAGGGGGAGGGCAGGGGCATTTGGGGGATGGGCCCCGCCAGGGTGGCCGGGAGGCGGGGGACAGGCCAAAGGGTCCGGACCAAGGGGCCCCGGGCCTAGGAGTGGACGTACACGCACACCCGCACGCACGCGCACACACACAGATACACTTGACCACCACCTGACTGTGAAGCAACACCCAACAATAACGGGCAGGAAAACAAACATTTTCCTTAAAGTTTACAACCTGCTACCGAAACCAGTTGTCTCTACTGTGCTGCCCAAGGGACTCATGGGGCTGGGGAAAGAGACCAGAGAGGGTGTGGGGTCTGGGACTCAGGCAGGTTTGATGGAAAAAGAGATTGGGGTAGAAGCAAACCATAGCTAGCCCTCTTGTTCAGGGAGGGTATCCTCCAAGCTGGGGACATTTCCCTTGGAGATCTGGCAGCATGTGGATGTTGGGCATCCTCTCCTCCCACTTAATGGATGAACCAGAGAGGAAAAGCCCCAGGGGTCTCACCCACTAGGTTACAGCTCTGTCTCCCAGCTTCCTGGCCCAATGCTGGCCCCGTCTCCTCCACCAACTACCCCTTCCAAAGCTGTGGTCTTGGGGTCTAGGGACTGAGGTAGGCAGGTGCTTTTCTTCTCTAGAAAGTCCATGGGCACCCACAAAGTGAAAGGTTATGGTCCCTAGCCCTAGATGGTCAGGGGTGAGGAATGTCCTGCTGACCAGAGAGAAGCTGAGGCAAAGGGTGCCACCAACCCCCTTCACGTGTCTTCCAAGTAGCCCCAGGGAGCTGCCTGGGGTTGGGGTGGTGGGCCGACCTGCTCCCCACTGGTTTCTCAGGTGCAGGCCCCATGCCACAGCCCCTTAGTTTCTCTGGGTCTCCCAGACCCCTACCCACTACAGAGAGGCAACAGTGAATGGCAAGGCCTGGGGCCAGTGTGGAGGCTATCTGGAATGTGGGGATTCCTCCCTGCACCCTGTACCCACATTTGCTTGGCCCCTGCTGTGTGCAGCATCTTGGCCTGCCTAGGAAGGCATATGCTTCCACCCCACCCTGTCTCACCCCCTGGCTAGAGGGGCTCCCATGTTTCCATGGCAATGACCACAGTCGTCCTTCTGACCCACTCCCAACACCAATCAAAGCACAAACAGTGAGGTGCCCCCTACTGCCCTGGTCAGGGAGCAGGCCAGGTTCCTGGCCCCTCCCCTTCCCTAGCTAGTCTGTTGCCACGGCAACCCAGTGCCTGGCAGTTGGTGCCCAGAGGGACTAACTGACCAACCGTTGAGCTCTGAAGTTCTCTCAGTGTGGGTGGCAGCAGAGGGTAGTTAAGGAGGCCTGGCCAGGTGGCAGCTCTCTCAAGAGCCAGCAGCTTCTAGGGATAAACTCTGGAGGTTCTTCTGGAGACCTGAGGCTAGCCTACGGCACTGTCTTTGCCTTTGAGTAGGCAATGGGCCTATGGAGTATGGATAGTCGCACTAGGCAGTTCTGCCCCCTGCCCGTGTGCCTTTTGGCTTGTCATTGAGATAGGGAGGAACCTCCTTGGCTCTACCCCGAACCCTCCCAGAGACCCTCACTCCTGTCACTCTTTTGGGTTTCTTGAGATGGGAGAGTGTGACTGTGGAGTGTGAGGGGGGGAATGGGGGTGGCATCTCATTTAACCAGTGAGGGCTCTGACCAGGAAAGCTAGGGCTATCCTTGGGGGTGGGGTACAGGGAAGGACTGGGGTGGGAGACTTGTCTGAACGCCTCTATCACATCGACTTTGGGGTGGGCGGAGCCCAGGGCTCACTCAGGGGTGACATTTGCAAAAAAAAAAAGAAAGAAAGAAAGACTGTTCTCCGGGGGAGAGGAGGAGATTGGCCAGCCTGGATGTGAAGAGCAGTACTCCCCCAGCCACAAACCTGTCCTCACCCCACCCTACACCCACCCAAGAAGAGCAGGCAGGCCGAGAGGCCAGGGGTGTGAGCGAGCAGACCCCTGTTATCTTTGCATGACAATTTTACTGTATTTTTCTGAGCAAACATCTGTCGTGTATGTGCCAGTTTGTCCAGACTCCCCTCCCCACCCTTACTGCCCTCCATGTGATCCGAGCAGCTCTTGAAATCCAGGGAGGACCAGCTCTGCAGAAGACCCAAAACAGGTGCCACCAACTTAGCCCTGCCTTCCCCCCCTCCCATATCCTTCTCCCATCTTTCTGGGCGTTGGGCCCACAAGTGCTGCCTGCCTTCCTCCATCACCACCCCTTCCTGTCTCTGTCCCATTCCGTCCCTGCTGGTCCTTTTCCTCCCTCTCCACTAGGGAAGGTAGTCTCGGAAGAGTGTCCCCAAGGCCATGTTCTTGTGGAAGGGGCTACAGGAGGATCCTTGTCCACCTGTTCCCATTTGGAGATGAAGCTGGGGCCCTCTATAAAGAGGCACCTTATCTGGCAGCTCAGCCAGCCGCACAGGATGGGGAGAACTGTCAGCCATACTGAATATAGGAGGTCAAGAGCTTGGGGCTTCCTGGAGAGGCTTGGGGCCCTGCAAGAGGGGAGTGGGCCTTGTCATGCCCAGGGAGGGTCCCCACTGTGGATTGGGCTCTGTTTCCACTATTCGGCCATCATTCCTGGTTAAAGACAACTTATAAAACCTCAGATGCCACTCAGGAGGACTTTAAAGAGAGGGTCTATTCCAACAGTGGGCCCCAGGTCACAGGGATCTTTGAGACAGAGCAAGGGTCCAAGGCATAGGCACTTCCATTGGTCTGGCCCTCCAGCGGCCCTGGCCAGTCCTCCAGGGTAAGGCCTTTGGAGTTTCCCTCTGGCATGTCCCTGGGCACAAAAGACAAATGCATACTTCTTCCCTGGGTCCAAATGAAGCACCTGGCTTTGAGTTCTAGGGGCACAGGGATCGGGAACACAGGGGGTTCATGGAGTCATCTGGGAGACATGAGGGTTGGAAGTTAACAACTGGGCTTCCCTGTCCTGGCAGAGAAGAACCTGTGAAGCCGCCTTTGTTAGAACATGTGGCTTCCAGAAATAAAAAGCTTAGTCTTTGCCAGATTCAGGGGAGCCTGTATCAGCTTGCCACTTCCTAGGCCCTTTGACTCTTTTCCCTCTTGAGCACAGAGCAGGAAGCTTTGGGGCAGCCTGTGCAGGGTGGGAGGAAAACCATGACCACCTTTGGAGGACTTGGGCTGTGCAGAGGAGGCAGCTAGTGATGGCGGTGGTCTGTGCTGGCCCCTGGGCCTCCATGTTCATGATGAGAAGTCACCTGTGCTGACAATCCAGAAATTTTAAGGAGTTAAAATGGGCAAAAGCACAGGCAAAGGGAACCCCCTAGACAGGCCCAGAGGGGAACAGACAGGGACAGAAGCAACGGCCCTCCCAACCTCCCACTTCAAGAGGGGCTGAAACTGCGGGGGTGGGGGGAGATGCAGGCTCCCCAGCAGTGCTAGGCCCCTTCAGAGAATGAAGGGAGGGATGGGGGAAGGCGGGGCAGGCGGTCTCCCATCCCTCCAAGGAGATGACAGAAACAGACAGGAAGATCCAATGTTTTGAAAATGAACTAGGAGGGAGAGGTTTTGGATCTGCTGGCTGTCCCCAAGCCTCTTCTCTGGCCACTCTATCACTCTGCCCCGGCAGGTCCTGACATGGTTGGGGGCCTCTTCAGGATGTGGGTGGGTGGGAAAAAGTATGGGAAGTTATGGGGTGTCTAGCTACCTGTAGGGTGACCTTACCCCCTTGATGCTTGTCCCTCTTGACAAGGCTTGCTCTCTGGGACCCCCCTCAGCCCCCGGAGAGGGTGTCTTCTTCCAGTCTCCTTGCTCATGTCACACACTGACACCTTCCATGACTTTACATCCACCTCTAAGAACCAATATCTCCCCCTACTTGCCCCAGTGCCCTCCCCCAAATGCCAGCTGACCCTGCTGAACAGCAGGGAGAACAGAGGTTCCCACAGGGGTGTCCTCTCCCTCTTCCCTCTTCAGCCAGGCAAGCACAGGGTTGCGGTAGAGGTCTGGGCATTGATGGCCACCTCTCCTCCCTGCTTCCCACCCCCCACCCTCAGGAGCTGCCAGCCCCCGGAGGCATGGCGGCCTGGCACCTGGTTTGAGCTCTGCGGAGCTGGGCTCCAGGCCCTGGACTCTGAACCTGTGACCCCTCGCTGTGTACGGAACTTGCCTCCTCCTGGGGGCCTTGGACCCTCTCCTTGTCTTCTTTTAGGGGGTAACTTCACTTATTTTTCTTCCTTCCATTTGCCTCTCCCCCAAATTTTCCTGTTTTAAACCGAATGGCACGAAATCATTTTCCTCACCTTGGAGATTCCTGTATGGAGAGAATCAATTTCTATATTTGCAATAAATTTCTTATTTAAAACAACGGGGCCGAGGTTTGCACTGACTGCATCCCCAGCGTCTCACATTCTCTCTCCTTGGCTAACAGAGCTGAGTGGGTAGTGCCATCAAGTGCCTAGCAGGGAACTTGGAATGGCTGTGCATTCCCACCACCCCACCCTGTCACAAGAACCTGGAAGTCACTCAGTACCCGTGACCTGGTGCCTTGTTTGTGGTTCTGGCCTCCCTCGTGCACATCCCTGGGGAGGCACACGGGCAGCAGAAGGAAAACCATCCTAGACAGTGATCACGGAGCCCAGTTTGTTCCAGGCCACGTTCCCGCCAAGGTGGGATTCCTAGGCTGCCCCTAGACCTGGCCTGAGCACCCATCCCTGGACCCTGGTCACTCGCTGATCACTCCTCTTCCATGTTCTTTACCGTCAGCCACTTTTTCCTAATAGCTGCGAACCATCCCTGCCTTGAAGAATCAAGATTTCCTACGGGTTCCTGTAGTCGGGCAGAATGTGGGTTACCATGCTAGGTGGAGCCTCAGACTTACTCTTTGGGGCCAGAGTACCCCCAACCCTCGGCCCCTGCCTCCCCAGAGGCTCTTCCCTTTCCTCAGGCCCCTCCTATTCCTCCAACTGCTTCAGACTCCTCCTGTCTCAAGTGTGCCCCACCTCCACTTGGGCTGGATTACTGAAGACCTTTTTAAAGTGGGCTCCCAGGACTGAGCTAGTCCCTGTGAGGGCTGTCGCATGGGAGTGTTGTTAGTGGCCGTTGGAAGACAGTCCAGAGTTGCCGCCTAGAGCCAGAGACATCTCTCAGAGACCAGCCCTCAGGGCGGCCCCGACCCATTGCTGCAGAAGAGAGAACTTCACCGTGTGTCCACACAAAGCAGAGCCCGAGTCGACTAAGGCTGTGGGGCCTGTGGATGTGGCTCAGTTGGTAGAGTGCTTGCCTAGCACACAGGAAGCCCTGGGTTCCATCCCTAGCAGCAGGCGTGACAGCACATGCCTGGAATCCCAGCACTCTGTAGGTGGAGGCCTTGGCTATACGGGAAGTGCAAGGCCAGCCTGGGATAGACAAGATCTTGTGTAAAAAAAAAAAAAAAAGAAGAGGAAGAAAAAGGTTTTAGTATACATTTAAGCATGGACATTGAGGGAGAAAGAGAGTCCAGAAAAGGATAGTACATACATTCTGGGCTTCCAATGAGAGTCCCACTTAAAATCTTATTAATAGCCATGAATACAGTTTTGGTGCATTCCGGAGTGACATTGTTCAAGGGGTTTCTAAGGACCTTTCTTCTCTTAGTAAATGAGGTCCTCTGGTGATTTCTGAGGGACAGTGTAGAGGATAACAGGCTGATATGGCGAAGCCATAGGTCATAAGGGTCAAGGGAACCCTTACCATGTTAGTTCACAATAGAAGCTGACACTCATGCTTCATAATGTTGCTTGTGTGAGTCTCAAGCCATTCTCATGGGAGAGGAGGGAGGGAGGCTTTAGGCCTTAAGCATGGTTTGTTGCTGTTTTGTGTCATTTCATGTACGGTTATTTGCCTGCATATATGTCTGTTCACTACATGAATGCCTGTTCTGGTGGTTTTATTTGGGGTATATGTGACTGGAGGAGCATTGTCTCTTTATGGACGATCTTCACAGTAAATTTTATTGCATCAAATTCCTCTCTCTGCTGGTGAGAGGCTCTACCTTTTGTCTTTTTGGTGTCACCTGTATCCAGTTCACCTTTCTCTCAGGTCCATCCATGAGCAGGACCCCAAAGGCTCTCTCCTTCAGGAAAGGGTCTAGCATTTTACTCCTCCACAAGGACTTTGTGGGTGACCTGACAGTTCACGTTTTCTTCAAAATTTTCCCCATTGTGGGGTCTGGCTCTCTCTTAGACCTTGTCTATATTGTTGATTGGTAATTTCAAGCCCTGCCCCTTCCTTGTCTGCAGCTCCCAGCCTGTTCTTCTGCTCTTACAGGTAGCACCTGGTGCCTCACCAGCCCTTTGACCACAGGACAGTGAGCCTGGGTCAGAATGAGGAAGGGTCTGGACTCCCTTCCATTCCTGCCTTTGTCTTTGTTGGTGGGTTGCCCTCTACCCCTCCAACTCCTGGCTCATTCCCATTCATGTGTCCTTGGGTCTTGCATTTCAGAAGAGGCCCCCCTTCTTTTCTTTATAAACAAGCCTTGCTAACCCCTACACAGTGCCTAAGGGACTCAGGCTTGTTCCTATGGTCTCCAGAAGAGGCCTGGGCCTCCTTCCTGAGGTCCAAGCGATAGCCTGGGTAGGACACCAGGGTTGGTCTTCTCAGCAGCTGACCAGTCCACATTGTGCTCAGCTGCAGCCACGCCCTCTGTCTTGGACTCCTAGAAAACAGACTCTGGTGGCCTGTCTCTGGTCCTTGGTGACCCTGCCAGGCTCACGTGAGGATGAGTTTTAACAGAGCAAACACAGAGCGACTCGGGATGCTATAGCTTGTCAGTGTCCTCTGTGTACTGACCTTCAGTGTCCTCTTCGACCTGCTCCAGCAAGCTCCCCTCCCCCCACAGGCCCTTCTGTTGGGAAGGCACCCCCCTTTTCCGGCATTTGCATATAGGGTTTACAGCCTGCCCCCGGACCTACCTGGACACACACGACCGTGGGACTCCCCCCCACCCCCGTTCTGTTGCAGACAGCAAACTTTCCCAGTTGATTTGGCATGCGTAGACTCAGAAGAGACCAGGTGGTAGACGGTTTGGCTGGGAGGCAGACACTCGGACAGAGGTCACACTTGCACATGGCTAGGCTGCAGTAGATACTACTGTCCCTTTGGTCCACCCTGAGGCCCCCGGCTGCTGTCACCAGGATCATGACTGCCACTACTCTGGTCTCATACAATACATCCTGACCACAACCTCCCTTCCCTCCCTCCCTCTTAGTCACCACTCACTTTCCTCTTCCTCAAATCTACTGCTCCTCCCTTACTCTTCAGAAAAGAGCAGACCTCCCAGGGATTATCAACTGAACACGGCTTAACAAGATGCAGTAAGCCTAGGTACAAACTCATGTCAAGATTGAACAAGGTGACCCAGTAGGAGGGAAAGGGTTCCTCCTTGGAGCAGGCAAAAGAGTCAGAGAGACCCCCACTTCCACTGTTGGAGTCCAACAAAAACCACAAGCTGAAAACCACAGCATGAATGTAGAGGGCCATGCAGGCTTCGTGATTGCCTCTTCGGCCTCTGAGAGCCCCTATGAGCCCTGCTTGGTTAATTCTGTAGGCCACATTTTCCTGTTTTGCCTGCAAGATGTGCTGGAACAATGGTGGCTCAGAGCTGGTGGATGTGGCCAATCAATGACTGGTCTAACTTGAGGCTCAAACTCAGCTCATGCCTGACACTGCCTGGATGGCCAGGATCTGGAAGCTAAGTGGCTTAGAGACCTAGGGTTGAGCCTAATAGTGCAGGTCTTACAAAGGTCACCTCATCTACAGACAAGACACCCCAACCCTGGCCCTAGGAGGAGTGTGACAGGTCTGGCCAAGTTTTGTGAACCTCTGTGGTCCCAGGGACCCTTGCAGGATAGGGACAAGGCCTCCTGCTGTTCAGTTCTGCTGTGCCTTGAGAGGGGGAGGGGAGACAACACGAGGCCAGAGGTTGCTTCCTTGAGCTAGCCCACCTCATCTGACCGTAAGGCTTTTCTTGTTCTTCTATATAATTTCTTTCTGATATCCCTTTGGTGGGGATGGCCTTACAGAACGCACCAGTCTGGAGGCCAGCAACAAGTGGAGGGCTGCTAGTCTGTGACAGCCCTGGGCCTTGGATTCTGAACCTTGATTTAAGCTGCTTAAAATTTGTCTTAAGATTAAATTTGTAGGACAAATTCTTCATCCAAAGTTGATAAGAATGAGACAGAAAATGCTAGGGGTTGGGAGGGCCACCTTGGGTTCTAGAAAGCACCACAAGAGGTAGGTGGCTTCTTCGCTGTTTTCAATGTGTCCAGACATGGCACCATGATCCTGAGATGGGAAAAGGAGGCGACACTGGGTCTCCTGGGTCAAGCATGGCCCTCACCCAGGCTGTGTACACAAGAAGGGATTGCATGGGCCCAATCCCACCTCAGCTCCTCACCACAGCACCAACATGCGTGTTCTCAGAGCTTTCATACTTGGCCCATTCTTGAAAGACCCGAGACCCCGGGATGATCTCTCAGTTGGCCTCAGGCCCACGTCCAGGGTTTGTCCTCCTGAGGATGGCCTGTGTCCACCTGTGTGGGTGTCCTCGGCCTGTACAATGGTCCAGATGCACAGAGAGCTGCAGACAGAACTTAACAGGGCTGGGTATGTGTATGCAAACACCTGTCCCTGAGTTTTGGGATGTGTTGGGAGAGCGGAAAAGAGGTATGCTTCAGGCTAAGGGGTGGGGCTTACCTCTCCCTGGCCACTGCATCAGGGAGTCTGCCAATTTGAACTAGAGGCCTGTCAGGCCGTGCTGAGGTGTATTTATCAAGAAAGGGTTNGGGGGCGAGCTATAACAGGTTGTTAGCTTGCTTGATTTCTGACTTCTCAATATTTACTGCCATGATATGCAGCCACCTTGGGGGTCGGCTTGATGAGGAGACACTAGTGTGATGACTCCGGTGGTCCACACACTGGAAGAGGACATGGCCATAGGCTGGAATCCCTCTTTTGCATTTAGGTGTCTGGTCAGGAGCAGATGGCTTTTGAAGGCCAAGCCCCAGGTGGAGATGGAGGATAGTGGGTTCCCAGCAGATCAGATAGTGCTAGGACCCAGAGCTGGATGGGACCAGCCTAAAATCTGGGATGGGGGAGGGGCGAGGCAGTGGGAAGCCCAGGTAGTCAGTCCCTTGGCCTGTGGAACACCTTCCCTCTGTGGTACCTGGTGGAATAAAGGGCGTGACCACCCGCTGGCTTTCTAGACTGAGCCTTGTTCTGAGCGCTCTCCAGGCATCCATCCTAGCTGACCTCTGAAATGGAGAAGCCTAAAGGAAACAGGCAGGACTTTGTCCCCGGGAATCACACTTCTGTGGCCACCTCTGAGCTCTTTGTTTGTCATACCCTCCGACACACTTCACTTGGGGCCCTGAGCACCAGCAGATGGCAGGACCCCGTGGGGTCCAGACTCAGCCGAGAAAGAGACAGAGGAAGCACAGTCCAGTCTCGTAGAGTCATAGGGTTGTGTGTTGTTGGCTGCTCTGCTGTAGGAAATACGGGTTAAAGCCTGATTCAGGGCATCTTTTGGCCTAGGTGCCTCTTATTCTCCTCTCCTTTCCCCACATCCAGCCCTCCGCCCCATTCTGCCACCTCAGCGGTCACTCTGGTCTTCCAACCTCTGTGGTCTAAGGACTTTTCTGGGGCTACAACTGGAGGATAAAAGCTTCTACACTCAGGTTCAATGCTGAGAGTTTGCTTTGAGGGTTTGGTTTGCAATGGGGCTCCTGAAGCAGGGGCCTGTGCTGGTAGCCATCAGCTCCCAGCAGCGTCTTGAGGACTGTAGTGAAGGGGGAGAGCAGGCCTGCTTTTCTTCGGGCCCAGCTCCCGCATGGCTAGCTTATACCCCGAAATAACAACACACAAAT
>LOJH01028819.1:0-17622 GCA_001685095.1 Ellobius talpinus | reverse complement strand
AGGAAGGAAGGAAGGAAGGAAGGAAGAAAGAAAGAAAGGAAGAAAGAAAGAAAGGAAGAAGGAAGGAAGGAAGGAAGGAAGGAAGAAAGAAAGAAAGAAGGACGTTTAACATTTAATGCTCTTTCAAATGTTCAGATACAAAAATATTTTTTAAAAACACCAAAAAGAACTTTTAGAAGTGAAAGCTACAATGTCTGAGGAGAAAACTGTATGAAGGGAACTTAGCAACAGGTGAGTCAGAACAGAGAAGAAGATGAGTGAGCTTGAAGACATGCCAGCAGAAATTAAGCAAAAGAAAATAGGGTGTTGGAGATGTGGCACGTGCGTGTGCACGCATGCACACACACACACACACATAGAAAAAGGTTTTTTAAAACTTGAAACAGAGAAAACTTAATTTGAAAAGGAAAAAGTTTAGTAAACTGTGGGTCATTTTTACCTAAATATATCTAACCAGAGTTCCTAAAGAGAGTTAAAGAGGACACAGAGAAAAAAAAAAACGTTAAAGAAAGGGTGATTAAAACTTTTCCAAATTTAATAAAAACTATAAACCAACATATTGAAGAAGCTCAGTGGACTCCACACACAAACTGAAGGCAGCTACATCAAAGGGCGTTCAATGAAATTGGTCAAAACCAGTGATAAGGAGAAGATCTTACAGAAAAAAAGACAAGCTACACAGAAAAGAATACAGACAAATTTAAAGGCAGAAGTCTCTCTCTCTCTTTCTCTCTCTCTCTGAAGCAGGGTTTCTCTGTGTAGCCCTGGCTATCCTGGAACTCACTCTGTACACCAGGTTGGCCTCAAACTCACAGAGATCCACCTGCCTCTGCCTCTCCAGTGATGGAATTGAAGGTGTGCACCACCACTGCCTGGCGAGTTCTCAATAGGAACAATGTGAGCGAGAGAACAGTGGAGCAAATCCTGAAAGCACCAAAAAAATAAATCCAACTGTCAGGGAAGACACCACACAAAAACAAAGGCAAGAGAGGACTATTTAGGACACAGTAAAAGCTGAAAGAATTTATTCCTAGATGATCTTCTCCTAAAGAAATACTAAAGGAAGTCCATCACTGAAGAAGGAAAATAATTCCAGTTGGGAGAATCACTCTACCGAAAGGACTGAAGGGCGTGCTATGAGAACTACCTAATGGTAACTATCCAAAATACTTTTCTTATGACTTAAATATCTCTACCCTATTGTTACTGAGCAAAAATAATAGTAATATATCGGGTTTATAATACACAGAGGCATGAAATATAGGACGAGCATAGCATAAAGGTCAGGAGAAAAGAAACTGAAGTGGGTTATCACAAGGTTTTTATGCTACGTGTGGAAAGGCACAGTGTGGATGTAAGGTAGGCTACGAAAAATAAAGATGCGTGGCATAAATCATGAAGCAAGCCCTAAAATAACTGAGCAAAGAGCTACAAGTAACATATCAACAAAGGAGATAAAATGAAACTGTGCAAAATGTTCAATAAATCTTGAAGGAGGAGGAGGAGGAGACAGTGATGGCAGCCACAAAGATCAGATGTGACTAATAAAAACCATGTAGTAAAATGTCAGAATAAAACCAACCATATGAGTAAGAACGCCAAAGGGAACATTTTAAACTTTGCTACACACACACACACACACACACACACACACATGCACACACTCTCATGACCTCTCTCTCTGTCTGTCTCTCTGTCTGTCTGTCTCTCTCTCCTCTCTCTCTCTCATGTGTGTGTGTGTGTCTGTCTGTCTGTCTCTATCTCTTTTTCTCTCCTAGCTACACACACACACATTCACTCTGAGTCTCTGGAATACTTGATGAGCCGCACCCACTCTGTCATTTGAACAGAGACAGCTGTAAGACAGCTTCTTCTTGCACTATTTTTGTTTTGTGTTTGTTTGCCTTCTTATATATGTCTGTGTGAGGGTGTTGGACTCCCTGGAACTGGAGTCACAGACAGTTGTGAGCTGTCCTGTGGATACTGGGATTTGAACCCTGAGTCCTTTGCGAGAGCACTTAGCACTCCTCACCACTGATCCATCTCTCCAGCCCCTGTGCTCTGCTTCTTATGATGCTGCAACAGGGTAGAAACCAGGCCTTCCCACCCTTTTGAAACAAGAAGATATGGCAGGTGACTCCTTTCCTCACTACCAATTCTTCCTCGGGTGGAAGAATTCCAGCTCCACCTAGATGAGAGGTTTCTGAACAACGTGTGAGCCGTTGGGGTAATCAGTCCCACTGCCCCTCCACATGCCCACAGGCCTCAGAGCTTTCCTGTCCTGGCAAAACTCTGTGACTCGGTGCTCCAAGGGCCTAGCTGGCCCCTTAAGGACCATTAAGATACTGGAGGAAGTGGAGTTATTGATGTGTGTGCATTCTTTCTATATGCCACATATACACACACCCGTCATCTGTCTGTCTGCCTTTGAACAGAGGAGGAAGGTAGAAAGAAAAGGGCTCACAGTTGGGAATGTGGTAAGAGGACAATCTGAGACCATCTTCTCATTGTGAACACAGGCCTCTGCCTCCCGTCATATTTGTGTCTCTGGAGCTCATGCCCCCCACAGCATGGTCTGACTCTCTAAGTGGCACCTGGGGTGCCCCAGCATTTCTGCCTCTAGAACCAGTGTGTTCCTGTGGGGAGCTGGATTCTGAGGCTTTTGCCAACAGCATCGATTTCCTACGGCTGAGCAGCAACTCCGAGGCTCCCATCCACCAGCATCATGTTTGGAGTGAGATAGGAAAGTCATCTGTTTCCCAGTGGAAAGCTGTATGCACTGTCTTTCCAGACCTGTGTGGGTTATCAGATTCTAGCCTTGCTCTTCCTCTCTGAGCCGCTCTGCAGCTCTTTCTGAACAGCTGGCATGGGGCAGCAGCTGCAGCTCGGTGGTGGAGGGCCGGCTTAGGATACACAAGGCCCTGAATGCCATCCTCAGCATTGCTGAATGGCAGCGCCTGATAGATACAGAAAGTCAGTGGAACCTGGTGGTATCTTAATTGATTTCATCCCCACTCTGGAAAACCAGTATTGTCCCTGCTTGTTGTTCATTGCAATGTTCCTTTGCTTCGCAGAAGCCGTGCCCCCTAGACCTTTCCTATGAACCAATCAATGATAACATCTGCCTGGTCCCTCTTATCATATGTAGAAAATGAATGCTTTGAGCACATTCATCTTTACCTCTGTATTCCACCCGTGATTTTGGTCTTCCTCCGTATGTTATCTTCTGACAAGAGAAAGACAGAATGCAAATACCCAGGCTAGAGGGCCTTGGCCCAAAAGGCACACACAGTCGCGTCTTAAGTCAGGCAGTCCTTGCTCCTGAGCTGACAACACTGGGAAGTCCTGATGGGCTTAGTGAGTCCCAAACCACATATGACACCTTTTCTACGAATAATTTTCAAAAGAAAAATACCAGTTCATAGAATATGTCCATGATAGACTCTACCAATCGTCAAAATGTTTTCTTAAGAGGTCACACCAATTTATAATATCATCACTTGAGTTTCTCTCTCTCCACCTATGACAGTTCAAGGAGTCTAAACTTACTGATGACTACCAGGATATATTACCAAATGATACAGTTATCCCTCAGTATCCATGGATACCGGTTCTAGGTTGTTCACATTCACAGAATTTTGAGGGGAAAAAATCTGTGCATACTCAGTACAGATGTGAACTTTCAAACAATATTATCAAGACAAGTTGGTCAACTCTGTTGATACTGAACCCATGGATGTGAGAGCTGACTATTGAACTATGCTCTCAATTTTCCTTTTCTTTAAAATAATGCATTTATACTATTACTACTACCACTATTATTGTGTATGTATGTTTGTGTGTGTTTGTGGGTACACATTGATGCCAAAGTGTGTCTGTGGAGGTCAAAGTTCAACTTGTGGGAGTTCACCTGAGTCATTTTAGAATTTGTTTGCCTATACTATCTATCTCCATGTTTTCTGTATTATGCTGGTTTCTCCATCTACTTTGCTTATTCGCAGATACAATTTTGTGCAATCTGTAGTTCAGGTATTCGCCATAGGCTCCTGTGGTTGAGGGTCAGTCCTCAAAGTGGTGGGTTTTGGAGGTAGCTAAAGTTTTAAGAGCTGGGGCCATTAGGTCATTGGGGACCTCCTGGGAAGGATCCTTACCAAAGCCTGAGTCTGTCACCTATGTCTCTGGTGTCCTGTGACAAGATGTGGACTCTTCCGGCCACTGTCATGGCTCTAGGATACAGATTCTCCCCAGTTGATCTCTTGCTAGTGCCATAAACTTGAACTTTTAAAAAAATGATCTAAATGATCTAAATAAACCTCTTTTCTTTATAAATTG
Organism: Ellobius talpinus; assembly: GCA_001685095.1. Classification (NCBI taxonomy): domain Eukaryota; kingdom Metazoa; phylum Chordata; class Mammalia; order Rodentia; family Cricetidae; genus Ellobius; species Ellobius talpinus. The sequence goes on along the minus strand of LOJH01028819.1, from coordinate 13,290 downwards.
CCCACCTTGGATGTTTTGTTACAGCAAGGAAAAAGATAATTAATACATGATGGGCCAGACACTGGTAGAGGTGCTCACTGGCATCTTAAGTGAGCAATGAAGACACTTCCCTTCCCTCATGAAGCTTATATAATAGTGGGGAAGATAAATATTAAACAAAAATGGGCAGGACACCAATTTGGGTGGGGATATGTGCTATGAAGAATACTGCACCAAGGTGGTGGTGGGGGCCTGGGGATATTTGGGGATATTCTGACAGGCAGCATTAAGCAATCAGGATAGTGAAGTAATTTAAACCATGTCATGATAGTAGATACTGAAGGAGCTAAAAGCACTGGGCTTAGAAACAAAAAGCAAGGTCTCTTAAAGGGTCGTGTGCAGACCACCTAGACCAGAATCATCTGCAGCCTAAAAAAAAAAATGTTGGCTCCTAAGTTCTACTGGGGATGCTTTGGGCACAATCTAAATCTCTATGGCTGGCCGTGGGGATCTGCACTTCAGTAAATGTCTCTGACAACTCTGGCTTCAGGGGACATGATAATTAACTACCTCAAGTAGGCACGATTTACCCAGTGATGCCGGAGGACAGAACTGAGGCAAGTGCTCCAAAGCTTCCGGAAGCAGATTTCACCTAGAGTTCACATGATACGGCGGTGATCATGGGGCGGGGTGCCTTGGGGGTCAGGAGGTGAATGTTTGGACCCTGAAACTGTCCACGGGAAGCTAACTGGCAAAGTTGAGGGTATTGTCAAGGAATTTCTAGGTGTTTTGTCTAGATGGTTGGACCAGAGGACCCTTTGAGAGGCCTTTCTAACAAAGATACTATGCTGACTTCTCCCCTGGCCTAAAGAATTGTGTATCTTTTAAAAATCATGTTTGCCATTGGCCTACTGTCCAAAGACCAGGACTATTGTTGAAATATCTGGATCAGTGTGAAGGTTCCTAACACTCCCCTAGGAAGTATGTTTGGAGCTTTTAGTAACTCAGCCAAGTTCTCTCTCACAGGACATTCTTAAGAGTCATGTAGTAGGGTGCCTCTCAGTGTGGTCCAGGCCAGCGGCAGCTGCAATGCTTAGAAACTTGCTAAAATGTAAATGTGCCCACCCATATCCTGAAGGCACACACTCCTACTGAATCAGAAACTCTGGGAGCATGGACCAGGAGCCTATATTTTCAAAGAGCCCTCCAGGAGACTGTGTTTGGTGAGAAAGTTGGAGAACCATTGAAAGAAACAGAATTCCAAAACAAGGTGACTAACCCCCAGTGAAAATGACTCTGAAGGAAGAGAAGGGACCCCACAAATCCCACTATCTTGTCTCTTTAACATAAATGACTTGGGGGGTTTCTAGGGGAAATCATCATTTTCTTCTTGCAAAAGTCAATTGCCCAGAGTCCATCTTCCCTGAAGAAACGCTCACGTGTTCAGTATTTAGGACTGTTCACTGAGTACTGCTGCTAGCAATTGGAAATAATTTCAATATCCACAGGGGAGAAAAGGCTAGGTAAGAACCAAAGAGTCCATGGGGAAATGGAAGAAATGTGTGAGAGCTGTGGGATTATATTGATCTACAGCAACTATACGGACCTACAGGAACCATACGGATCTACAGGAGCTATACAGATCTACAGGAGCTATATGGATCTACAGGAACTATACGGACCTACAGGAACCATATGGATCTACAGGAACCATACATATCTACAGGAGCTATATGGATCTACAGTTAGTGCACAATATTAAATAGAAAGGCAAGCTTCCAGATGGTACAAAAGTGGCATCTGAGTTAAGCTCAAAATGGGGATTTCCCCTCTCCCCTAAACCCCCACTTGTCGTTTATGTGTGTGTGTGTTTGTGTGTGTGTGTGCTTTGAAAGTATAAGGCTACCAAAAGAATAATGGCAGAAAGAAACCTTGTTTGAGCAGAAGCTGGGGAATGAAACTAGGAATATGGGGGGAAATCAGTCTTATATATAAAATAATAATGTTAGAGAAAATGAGCCACACATTTTTGTAATCAAAAGTAATCTAAAACATTAGATAAAGATTGTTATTGTTCAGTCCTGTGTTCAGGCCCAAGTCCCGGTCAAAGGGTAATATATCTACAAATTGCATCTATATCATTTACCCCCAAGTAGCAGAGTCCTGATCATGTGGTAAAGAGTCACAGACCTTTTCCTGTCTCGAGTAATCATTTGTGGATTCTCTGTCTCCATCCATGACCATCCAGCCAGGCTCATCAGAGACCCCAAAACATTGGATAATTATCTGAATAATCCAATCCACATAAATAGTTTTCTTTCATGTAGATAACAGATGTAGCACAGCAATTTTGCCTGGATAATTTGATAATTACCCCCAATTGCCCACTTCCCTTTATGTGTCTAAAATTCCAGATTTCGTTTATTAAGTTCTTATATTTGCCATAAGCCATTTTATTTTTCTTTCTCCCTTTGTGTTTAGCCTTCAGTAAAGAAAGTGAACAGCTGGCCACCATCTGCTACCAAACCAGAAAAAATGATTATATCTATTACATCCTTAGGTCTTGGGATAAGAAGTTGTGCTGAAGGCCAGGGATTATATGTTTCTCTGATGTTCTATTACTCATTGCATGTCTTGGTGCCTTTCCCTGTTGCTGTTATAAAATATCCCAACAAAAGCAACTGAAGGGGGAAAGGGTTTATTTTAGTTCACAAGTTTCACGTTATAGTCCATCACAGCACTGAAGTCAAAATGACAGGAGCGTGAGAGAACCAGTAACTGTCAAGACCCAGAGATGAATATGTGTTTGCTAGTACATGGCTCACCTTCTCCAGTTTTACCCTACCAAGAGAAATGGTGTTGTCCACAAGGAACAGGTCCTCCAATGTTCACTATTAATGTAATTAAGAAAAACCCTGCACAGACATTCTTAAAGGCCCATCTAATGTGTCATGTGATTAATATCACATGACAACTCCTGACACACACTAGGTATGTGTTGTTTTTGACTCTTCTGCTGACACTTTGCAAGTTTAAATGAAGGAAGAAAACCACAGTGAGACTGAGAGACAGCAATAAAGGCTGTTCATTTATACATTAATTTGTAACAGAAATCTAAACTTTAGCTGGGCATGGTAGCGTATGTGTATAATACCGGTACTTGGGAAGTGGGAGCAAGAATCTGGCTACATTCTGCCTCTGTCCTGAGAACTTGGATGTGACTAAATTAGAAAAGAACAGACTAATTTGCTTGATAGAGGATCAGAATTTAAAACTTAGGTACAAAGGAAGCTTCCAAGTGGTGGTGGGGGATAGAAAAATACTCCAAGTAACAATAGGATTGTTGGATCCCATCTCTAGTTTCTCAGCTCCTGAGGAACTTGGAGCCTTGATAAATATAAAATGTACTAATTGGTCCACTAATCATCTTTCTCATTTTTCCTTAATTTAATTTTAATCACAAAGGGAAGACATTCAAAAGGAAAGGAGAAATATTAAACCACAAGATGGGATGATTGGAAAGGAAAAAACACAATGTATTGTTCATGTTAGTGAGATCTCAAATCAAACATCCTCCAATGAAGAAGGCAAGGGCTGACTCATTGGCTCAACAATGAGCATTTGCTGCTAAGCTTTACAACCTATTCATTTCCCAAGACCCCCAAGACCCACATGGTAGAAGGAGAAAATTGACTCCTGCAAGTTGTCCTTTGACCTCCACACAAATACAATGGCATGAGCACACTCTCACTTCCCACAAAATAAACAAATATATGCAACTAAGAAAAATAAAGAGGAAAAGAAGAGACAGCATAAGACAGAAAAGGTTTTCCTTAGTTAGACTGCCTCATGGTATGAAAAACTGGGATGTCTTGGGTCAAAAATAAAGTAATAATCTATAAAAAGAAACTTGAGTGTACAATGGAAGAAAAATTATTTTCACTGAATTACTTGCTTTTTAAATTTTTCTTCGCTGGGTGTGGTGATGCACACCTTTAATCCCAGAACTCAGGAGGCAGAAGCAGACAGATATCTGTGAGTTTGAGGTCAAGATGGTCTACAAAGTGAGTTCCAGGACAGTCAGGAATGTTACACAGAGAAACCGTGTCTTGGAAAACAACAACAAAAAAGCATCATGGGCTGAGAGATTGCTCAGCAGGTAAGGACATTGGCTGTTCTTCCAGAGGTCCTGAGTTCAATTCCCAGTACCCACATGGCAGCTCAAACAATCTCAAGCTCCAGTTCCTGGAGATCTGACACCCTCTTCTGGCCTCCATGGGTACCTGGCACACATGTAGTGAGTGCATAGACACACATGCAGGCATAATAGCCATACATTCTAAATTAAATTTAAAAAATAAGAACATTAATGAAGAAGTAGCCAAAACCTCAGACTTTTCTCTCTAGCTCTTGAGGATGATTTCCCAGAGTAGAAGATTTTGGATGTAATCATTCAAAGCTGAGTGGTATGTGAAGAATAATTGCATGCATGCACATCCAGAATGCAGAGATTACTTGCTCTCTTCCTGCACTGGACTCCAGAACCCTGGGAGCTGATCTAGAAGACCAGCTCACTGGAAATGCCACCTTGTTTATTGAATGAACACTAAATAACCTGTATCCGCGTGGGTAGCTAGCCAGATGGTGACATCTGTAAGCCCAGGGTGAGAATCAGGGCTGTGCTGTAGAGCTGCAATTCTGCTCAGAAGTCAAATTTGAGTCAGCTTGGAACCCCTCCAGGACACAACACCCACTGTCACAAGGAATGAGGAACTTCTTTTACTGTTCTAAAAGGGAGGAGATGGCAGGTGAAATCAGAACCCAGAGGTGGCTGGCCAAGAGCCCAAGGAATATTGGTGTAGGAAAGAAGAAAATGCAGGCCTCAAGAAACAAAAAGAAATTTTTGTCAGGAAAATCATCGTGACTAAAATTTTGCAGGAAGAAAAAGAACAAAGTAGACGATGTACAGACTGCAGGTAGCGACTAGGAGACCCTGACAAAGGAAAGTGGCATGCCCCGCTATGGTTCCCCATGCATCAGGTACATCACAAAATGTACTGACATGATCAGAGATCTATGTCAGCTACCAGAAGATTAATTCAAACTGAGCCAGAATTGATGGAGGGAAGTGGGATTGGAAACTCTTTCTCATAATCTTCAAAGTATATGAAATTATATAAAAAATAAACAAAAACCAAGAAAATATTTGTATAGTGCTTTTTTTCAAGTTAACATCTAGCTGTTGTCAACAAAAATTTTTGTTGCACAAATTTTTTTAAAGGAAAAATTTTAAAGGGCCTATATAGGTAGATAGATGAGGGTAATGTTTCTATTTGGTTAGGGTGATCTAGGGTACAGGTCTGCACACATACACACACACACACACACACACACACACACACACACACACCCCTCTTTCCTTTAATGGGACCTTTCACACCATGATTCAGAGGGTTGAGCTGATCATCTTACTTGACCCAAAGCCCTTCCTTGACTTAGAGATTGGCCCAAGGATGGGCGGCAGTCAGTTTGTTGTGTAAGAATTAATCCTCAGAAACAAAGCAGATCAAAGGGAGAGGCAGTGGCTTGGTGTGACTGTTTAATGTCCTGCATCCAGACACAGTGCTGGGTTTTATAAGCCAATATATTATTCCCTTTTAATTTTTGCTTCAGCTAGTTTGAGTTTTGCTCACTTATTATTGAGACATTCATGACTAATGCACCATATAAGCAAGCAGGCTTCTTCAAAGCACAGCTCTCCATGAGATATATCCATGCTATATAATGATGTACCAAGTGGCTCCTTTCATCTGGAGGTGAGCTGAGCGGGTTGGGGTGAGGCAAGAGAGAAGAAGCTGGATCTGGAGACACAGTAGTCTCCTGTGTCTTATGGAGTTTGATCTATTTAAGTTTTATAAACATCTTTCTTAGTTATAGAGAGGAGGAAGGCAAATTAACTTATCACTCTTTCTATGTGACCTCTAATAAATGACAATACTTTTTCCAAACTTGGTTAGAACCTTTTAAAAACCAATTTATTTAAGGTTTTTTTTCCTCTGAGCTCTTACTGATAAAGGGGTATGACAACCTGAAAACTACACTCTGCCAATCAGTGATGTACATTGCAATATGAGCTTACAGCTCAATGAAGCTGAAGCCAGTCACATGCATCTATCAACTAAAGAGCAGGGGTCAGAGGAACAGTCAAAAATGGTATAATAGAGAAGAGGTGAAATGATGGAGGATGCCCTTCTGTATGCTGCGAATATGTGTTGCTTTTATTGGTTGATAAATAAAGCTACTTTGGCCTATGACAAGGCAGAATATAGCTAGACAGGAAAGTCAAACTGAATATAGGGAGAAGGAAGGTGGAACTGAGGGGAGACATCAGCAGCTGCCGTGGAAGCAAGATGTAAGATAACAAGTCATGAGCCTTGTGGTAAAAATATAGAGTATTAAAAATGAGTTAATTTAGTGGTAAGAGCCAGTTAACAATAAGCCTGAGCTAATAGGTCAGTTTGCAATTAATATTAAATACTTGAGTGATTATTTTAGAAGTGTCTGTAGGACCAGGTAGGATGAGAAACCTCCAGCCACAGTGAGATTTTTATTCAACTTCACAAATATTTTTAAAATATTTCTAGTCTGAGCTATACTACGTTGGGCAGGACAAACACAGCCATGGTTGTGCCTCCCAGGTGGTTAGGGTTGAAGGGCGTGGCAGATAATAAATGCACCTGGGGACTTCTAACCCAGCCTGGGGAAGTTACACTGAGCACCACAGAGAAGACAATGCCACTTAAAGTCTCAAGAAATCAGCTTTCCCAGGTGACCGAGGACTCAGCAATGTGATAAAGATGCCAAAGAATGGAGCTGTATAAGGTATTTTGAGAAGTCCCAACTGTGAGGGCCCACAGTTTTGGATCCATTCCATCTTGACTATAGGTCAGAGAGTTCAAACCTATTCTTGCTCCTTAAGGACAAGCAACAGGATATTTGACCAAAGGTGTGGCTACTGGAAGCTTTGCTCCTCAAAGGTCAGACAACAGGATGTTTGACTTAGGGTGTGGTTGTGATGTGTTTTGAGATGTAAGAAGGTAATTATGCTTGCTTGTTCTTTGTATCATGGAAGTCTTGTGCCCTCCCCTTTTGATTGGGGTATATAAGGACTGTGAGAAATAAACTCAGGGCTTTTTGTTACAGCATTCACTGGAAGCCCTCCCAACTCTATCTTCTGTCTCTTGTCTATTTCTTTTCTTAATCTACTCTCCCATTCTCAGGAATGTATGGACAAGTGGGGCCGGACCAGACACTCAGCTAGTTCAGATTTGATTGGAGGTTGTTCTGAGAAGTGAAGGATGAAAGAAGTGACTGAGAAAGCAGAGCAGCAATGCAGGAAAACTCCCTTTCACCAAGCAGTGGGGCTGAAGCTTCCCCAGTGGGGTCTTGATGGTCGCGTTAGCAGAAGAAGCAGCATGCTTCCAGTGGAATTTTAGAAAAATGCCACGCTGGCGTCTCGGGGTGAAACAGGCAAAAATCTCACTCAGGATGCTGTGGTAGAAGGGTAGACAGGAGTTCAAAAATGCTTATAAAATGAAATGGAATTCAGGATCCCAAAGAAACCCAAATGGTTTCTTGGTTCAGTGACGCTCAACAAAGATGCCAAAACAACTCAGGGAGAGAAAAACAATAATGTTGGGACAGCTGATGGCCACACTCAAAAGAATGAAGTAAGACCCCTACCCAATACATACACAGACAATATTGCAAGATGGATTGTCGGTATAAAACAGGAGCACTCAAATTATATAATTATTAGAAAAAGAAACATGGGACAATCTTGGATTGTGTGGTTCTTTAATTAGGGCACCAAGAGCACCATGAAAGAAAACATGGAACTTCATCCAAATTAAAAACGCTATGCTTCAAGTGAACCCTATCAAGAAATTGAAAAGACGCTGGGTATGGTGGCGGATGGCTTTATTCCCAGCACTTGGAAAGAGGCAGGTGGATTGCTGTGAGTTCAAGGCCAGCCTGATCTACATAGCAAGTTCCAGGCCAGCCAGGGCTACATAGTGAAACTCTGTCTCAAAAAAAAAAAGAGGAGGAGCAAGGGGTGAAAGAAAGGGAGAAGAACTTAGAAGGAAGAGGAGAAATTTAAAAGATCACAGAGAGAATGGAAGAAAACTATTGTGAATCACATGTCTGTGTCCGAGGGACTAGAGTCCAGAACACATACAAATAAGAGTGGAACATGGGGAAAAGGCTTAAATAAACATTTCTTCCCACAAGACATACAAATGAGCAACACATACATGAAGAGATGCTTTGTGCCATTAGCCACCGCAGAAATGCAAGTCGGACTCTAAGGGGAAACTGCTCCACACTCACTAGAATGGCTAAACTGGAAAGACCAACAATGGTAAGCATTGATGAGGACAACGGAAAATGGTTTCCTCATAAAACTGCTGATGGGAGTGTGTCAGCTGATAAAGCCAATTCTTAAAAAAAAAAGCTATTAGTATCGTTTATTTCATGTATGGGTGTTTTGCTTGCATGTATGTTTGTGCATCACAGGCATGCCTGCGCTCAGGCAGGTCAGAGGAGGGTGCCAGATCCTCTGGGACTGGAGTTACAGATGGTTGTGACCCACTACTTAGGTACTGGGAGTTTAACCCCAGTGCTATGGGAGAACAGAAAACAAGAGCTTCCTTGTGTATTTACTCAACAGCCACTGGGGACTGAGTCCTGGTGGGTACAGGCCTCCTACTTAGAGGACGTGACTGGAAGCAGGTGTGAGATCATCCAGCACAGCACGCCTTCTTGCCAGGCAGATGAGAACAGCTTTTATTGTGTTGGATTACTTGCCAAATATGTCCAAAAGGAGACTAGAGCTCGGATCTCTTTATTAAAGTGCACGGTTTTCTGGAGTAAACAAACCATTAGCTTTGACCCTTTTTTTTTTTTTGCCAGTGTACACTCAACACCTGCAGGCCAGTGTGTCTACACAGGGCCGACCTTCTTAGGAAACCTGCCTCAGAGTCCACTGACCAGGAAACAAGGAAGCCACATTTTGTTCTGTGACGCCTTCAAATAGCCTGGCTTCCGGGAAGCCTGTGAAGATGTCCCATACCCTTGGCTCTGTGGATGAGCCAGTGTGGATGGCTCCCCTTTCCTTAAAGGCCCTCCATGGGAGAAGACAAGGCTCTTTCAAGGCACTCTGCCAGGAAATTCAAAGAGGACCCAGAAAGGGAGTGCTTAGGTTTTGCTGCCTGCAAAGTTTGGAGTGATGCAGGGATAGCCTGACAAAGGTCCCAGATGAAGGTCCCGATTCCAGAGGGGCACAACAGAATCAGGAGAAACAGGACCTTTCAGGTCTCAGGCTCAAGTGTCAGAAAACAGGAAGAATTAGAGAGCAAACTTAAGGAAGCATTTACCTTTTATTTACCTCTGTTTGATAAGCCTCCTGCCTCTGTTCCCTGCCTTTGATTGTTTTGTCTGCCTATTTCCTGCGAAGAGTTGACAAAACAGCACTCTGAGAGGAGAGATAAGAAGCTCCTATTTGCTGAATAACATCAAGGGGGAAATTGCTAGCTCATCCATTTTGTTGTTCAGTTGTTCAAAAGGTTCAAAATACCAATTAGCTCGCTGGCTCGGAAATCTTTGATACCCTCAGATTCAGTGACATTTTGAAATTCTTGTTCATATCTGCCTAATGGTTTTCTGAACATGAACAAAGAGGTGCCAGTCTGTTTAGCATTTGACCGGTTTTCTTAAATGTTTTCTTGTATTCAGTACTTTGTGGCTAAAAATAGTTACATTCAGGAGCTAAAATTATCTTTGCTCCCCCTTTGTACAACTCCAAATTTAAGACTGAAAAAAGAAAAAGAGGGCTTACAGGTACATTAAAATTTTTTTCCATTCTTATTTTAAATTTAGAAGATCTTATTTGCAAGAATTTTTTTCCTTTTTCCTTTTCCATGTGACTTAGCATAGTTTGGAAGATTGGATGGAGTAACCTACCATGTATATATTCAAGGTAAATTTTAATATATGTATTTTACTTTCATATATGTATATATATATATGATATCAGAATGGGAATAAAAGGACAGTAGAGACGAGGCAGAGTTTATGAGATTTTCTTGCTACTCTCTGGCATCCTCTGATAGGTGTGTTTCTTTTTCGAAGGTGGCTTTTGTTGCTGCAGTGTTGCTTGTTATTTCTTCAGTAAACTCCTGCCTGTGACTATGTGGCACACCAAGGTACACTTGAACCGGCTGTGGACAGAAGAACGAGCTAGCTTCCTTAGATAAGGCAGCTTCCGAGTTTAGAACACCCCCCAACACACACACACACACACACACACACACCCACCTTGCGATTTATGTTTCATGATAAACACAGACCAAAGGCATTCATTTGGAGAGATTAAAAAGTAGAAGGTGAAGCCGGGCGGTGGTGGCGCACACATTTAATCCCAGCACTCCGAGGCAGAGGCAGGTGATCTCTGTGAGTTCAAGACCAGCCTGGTCTACAAGAGTTAGTTCCAGGACAGGCTCCAAATCTACAGAGAAACCCTGTCTCAAAAAACAAAAAAACACAAAGCAAAACAAACAAAAAAGTGGAAGGTGAAGCTGGCCTGCTGGTGTTCAAATCCTAGCTCTTTCATTTCTGACCTTGGGTCTTGGGATCCCATTTCCAATAAATGGGATCTTGGGAAAGTCACATTACTTGTGTGTCCTAAGTTCCTCACCTTGAAAGCAGAGAAAAGAATAAGGCTAGCTCACTGTCTTGTTCTATAGACAAACAAGACCATACATTTAAGGACAGTGCCTAAAATGCCCTGGATTCGTACATCTTAGGTGCTAGGAGGGCACTGATTACCACTGACATGGTGTGATGCATCAGACCCTGAGAGTGGAGAGGGCACTGGGCACAGCCAAATCCTCCAGAATATGGGCCCAACTAGGAAGGACTACAGTGGAATATCCAGAGAATTTGAGACCCAAGAATTTAATATAAAATATTTATGAACATTTTTTAAAAATGTGATCGGAAGTCGGCCTAACCATTCTCAAGTTTTCTGCAGTGTAGTTGGAACACAATAAAAACACAGTGTTGAAACCAATAAATGACGGCTGGTATTAATAACAATTACATGTTTAGAGGGAAGATCTGGGAGGGGTTTGGGGAGAAGGATCTGTCTCCCCGGGGGACAGAGGCAAACAGGGTGAAGCTAGTACACAGGATGTATCCCCAAGAACACTGACCTTTTCACAAAGTCTTCAAAGAGGATTCGGTGGGAGTAGCCCTGCCTGCGGATGCTGACTGTCTCCAGAATCCCTGTGGAGCGAAGCTGGGCCAGGACTCTGTCTTGGGAGAACTGCAGGGCCTTGCGTTCATTGTTAGGCTTAATGCAGCGCACGAAGTGGGGCTGTCCCACCACCATTTTGGAGAGCAGATCCATCAGAGAATACTAGCAGGGAGAAAACAAACAAGAGATGAGACAGGAGGTACCACTCACAGGGGCCTGCGATGGCCGTCAGAACAGGGAGACTGGTGAAGCCGTCACAGATTATTAAGAAAGAACATGAAATTAGCAACAGGAGATGGCAACATGAGTTCTCCCTACAGCTGTCTGAAGGTTGAAATCACTCTTTAAACATCTGGTGCCAAAGTATCTCTATATGACAGAAGCCCCTTTAAGGACATGCTCTAGGTTAGCCTGGGATGCCATCTGCTATCCAGAATAATGGCATACTATACTCTAACGAAAACACCCATTGTGGGGAAATCCTACCTGCTTCCTTCACCTGAGAGCCCCCAGAAATTCACAACCAATCATACTGGCCTTGGCTATAAGGAGGAGGGAGGAGACAGAGGGAAAGGGAGAAAAGGAAATAAAGAGGAGGAAGAGGAGGAGGAGGAGGAGGGGGAGAGGGCAAGATTACTAGAGGAAAGGTTAATGACTAAGGTCAACTATTACATACTTTGCAGAGGAAAAAAAAAACATGAGCAACCAGAGGGACGCTTGCGGGACAGGGCTGTGTCCCTCAGAGTTGTCCATTGTTGGAGCTCTCAGAGGCCATTACAAACCAGAATCACTCCACTTACTGATCAGAAGTCATCTTACCCAGCTGACCAGGGTATGCTGTCATTCTGCTTTGGCCTTTGGGGACCCATACTTTGAAGATATAAAGCTGCTCAGTGTGGTATCATATTCCTGAAATCTGTAAGCTAGAGACTTGTCCTCTGATAGGGATACTGAGAATCCTAAGGATGACATCACAGTCAATGAGCTTCCAAATCTCATGGGGAAACACGTACAGACTACACACACACATACAATACACCCACATATGTAATACACACATATACAATACACATACACTGCATATACATGCACAATACACACACAACGCATACACATATACAATACACACACATATGATGCACACACACACACGCACACACACACACATACACACACCAAGGGTTACTAGGAGGACAAGAACACAGCTGATAAAAAAGGACAGGCACAGAAGATAAGGAAGAAAGGGCAATCACAAGTATCCAAGCAGAGACTCTAAGCAGGGATTGAGAGCCTGCTGGAGGAGCTGTCGCGGGAACTGCAGCTTGCGTGAAGTCCTGGACTCCCAGGCCTGAGCCCCCCTCCCCCCCCGCACCCACACACACAGCTCACACTGTGAGCCTAGTCCTACTCTGCCTCTGAAACACCACCAGCTTTGCTGGACCCTGATAACTTTCCATTAAGAAACCTTCCTCCATCCACAGCGCTGATTCCCTCCCTAGTCCTGTTCTTCAGCTTGCCTTGTCCTCCAGCTCGTGACCCAGCTCCCCATCCCAGCCCATCCCACAGAATTCTTTCCCATGCTAACTCTATCTTATAATCTCGCCCTTCTGTCCACGAGATCAGTTCCTACTTTTTCATGACAACAGCATCTCTGCCGTGAAGCTACTGGACCATTTCTCCCAGTGTACGTGATCTCTAAGGGGTCTCCAATGCTGTTTCATAATGATTTGTGAATTGGTGGAAGGGTCTAGGTCTCTTATCTTTAATATAAAGTGAGTATACAACAGAACACTTCTACAGGTATCGTTCTTACACAAGGGAGCATTTCCCTAGAGAGAATGTTAGAAATTGGGGTGGCAAAAATGGGAACAGTAGGGCTCAGGCAAGTGGGTCTTGCCATAGGTCAGTCAGATCTATAAAAATAAAGCCAATGCTTTCCTCATTAGAGGTCTATTTCCTCATAGAAGGTCCAATGAAGCACCTTCTAAATTTTG